>WAAF01013358.1:31443-81647 GCA_013400475.1 Tricholaema leucomelas
CAGGCCAGGATGCCATTGGCTCTCTTGGCCACCTGGGCACACTGCTGGCTCATCTTCAGCCTACTATCCACCAGTACCCCCAGGTCCCTTTCCTCCTGGCTGCTCTCCAGCCACTGTGTCCCTAGCCTGTAGCGTTGCTTGGGATTGTTGTGGCCAAAGTAACTGTGGTCCCCAAATATATGTATGACGAAAGCCACGGAGTTGATTCCCGTGGGGCTAATAGTTCAGTTCGAGTCTGGGGCACATTGTCTGAGAAGGTCCAACAAGCAGGATCAGGCTGAAGCAGCAGGCTAAGGCGACAGGCTGCCGGGAACACCTCATTCGATCATCCGCTGGATCGGTGCAGGGTGTTGTGGGACAAAGGCAATGGCGTCGGGCAGAAGGCAGTCGGGAGGAGAATGGAGAGGGTGGCAAAAGGCCTCTTGTTTACCTAGATTGCCCCATTTATAAGATATGTGTTGAGATTGATGGGTTTGTTGGCCATAGCACTGTCCAATAGCCTTCTGGCAGCAAGCAGGGACATACCAAATTTGGAAAGGTCCACAGGTCCGGTACCCCCAAATATGGGAAGAGCATGAGTGAGCCGCACACTAAGTGTGTGAGCTTATACAACATGTTTACCATCTGGGCCCTGAGCAGGCCAGACACTGTGGCGCCTGGCCTATTGTGCCCCTTATGTGCCTTTAAAGTGTTTGCCTCTGTCTGGGGTAGGCGAACACGTCCAGGCAAGGCAAAGCAAAGTGAGGAATAGAATAAGCCTATTTTTCAGGCCTACAGGCCCTCCATGACATTAGGGACACATGAAACCATGTGAATTTAATGAAGGTGATGATAGGGTTGAGTCCTTAAGGAGAAGGATCAGGAGCAACGGCAGCAAGAGTGATGTCATGGTGGCAATATGTTCTAGACTACCCAGCCAGGATGAAGAGGTACATGACATTTTTTATAAGCAGTTGAGAGAGGTCTCACAATTATTCCACTTGATTTCATGGGAGACTTCAATGTCTCAGATATCTGCTGGAAATACAATACAGCAGGGAGAGAACAATCCCAGAGGTTCCTGGAGTGTGTGGAAGATAACTTCCTGACACAACTGGTGAGGGAACCAACCAGGGAAGGTGCTCTCCTGGACCTGCTTCTTGTGAACAGGGAAGAACCTGTGGGGGAAGTAGAGGTTGGAGACTAACTGGGGCTCAGTAATCCTCAGATGATTGAGTTCTCTATCCTTGGGGATGCAAGGAGAGGGGTTAGTAAAACTGCCACCTTGAGCTTCTGGAGGTGAAACTGGCCTGTTCAGGAGACTGATTGACAGAGTCCCTTGGGAGACCACCCTGAAGGATACAGCAATCCAGGAGGGCTGCACATACTTCAAGAGATCTTGAAGTCTTAAAGGCACAAAAGCAGCTGTTCCTGCGTGCCGAAGAACAAGTCCCCAGGCAGGTGTCTGACCTGGCTGATCAGGGACCTCTGGCTGGGCCTCAAGAACAAAAGGAGAGTTTCTGGCCTTTGGAAATGGGGACAGGCCTCTCACAAGGGCTATAAAATGCAGTGAAGTTGCAAGGATTAAACTGGGAGAGCCAAAGCACAGCTAGAATGAAGAATAGCTGTAGCCACTAAGGATAATAAGAAATGTTTCTATAAATTCATTAATAACAAGAGGAGGAGGAGGAGGAGGAGGGACAACCTCCATCCTTTATGGGATGCAGAGGGAAATGTAGTGGCTAAGGCTGAGGGGAAGGATGAGGTGCTCAATGCCTACTTTGCCTCAGTCTAGCACTGGACACCCAATGCCTTGAACTAGGAGTCAGGGAGGGGAATCAGAATGAGGTCATCACAATAAACGAGACAGTGGTCAGTGATCTGCTGCAACACTCAGACGCACACAAGTCTGTGGGGCCAGATGTGCTACACCCAAGTGTGCTGAAGGAGCTGGCAGAGGTGCTGTGTGTGTATTTACCTGAAGTCCTGGCTAACTGGGGAGGTGCCAGTGGACTGGAGAGTAGCAAATGTGACACCTATCTACAAGAAAGGAAGAAAGGAGGATCCAGGAAACTATAGACCTGTCAGTCTGATCAGGGAAGGCAATGGAGCAGGTCATCTCAAGCGCTATTACACACCAGATAGAGAACAATCAGGGAATCAGGCCCAGACAGCACAGGCTTTTGAAGGGCAAGTCCTGCCTGATGAAACTGATCTCCTCTGACAAGATGACCTGACTATTACATGAGGGAAAGGCTGTAGGTATTGTCTACCTAGACTTTGGATTTGTCTACAGAGAATTGCATTTGCAGTTGAAACAGATTAATAACTCCTAATGATTCCTCTTTAGCTTAGCTGTAGGGGGAGAATTATTTGCTGCTTCAGGTCTGGGCATCACAGAAGGCAACCCTGATCTGCTGCTGCTTCCCAACTCAGAAAGCTTTTTCACGTGTACACACTGAATCATGTTCTTCCAATCCACATAAGATATATTTCTTCCTATAGTCAAGTGATACACTTAGATATTGCCCCACACAGAATTGTAGGGCAGGACACACAGAAACACATCCAGGCAGGTTTTGAAAATTTCCAGAGGAAAGACTGCACCACCTCTCTAGGCAGTCTGTTCCAGTGCTCTGTCACCTTCACAGTAAAGAAATTTCTCCTCATGCTGAGGTTGAACTTCATTGTTCTGGTGTGTGTCCATTGCCCCTCATCCTATCACAGGGCATGACTGAAAAGAGGCTGGCCCCATTTTCTTGACATCTAATCTTCAGATAGTTGTAAACATTAGTAAGATTCCCTTAATTCTTCTCCAGACTAAACAGTCCCAGGCCTCTCAGCTTTTCCTCATGAAAGAGACACCCCAGTGCCTTAATCATCTTCACAGTCCTCCAATGGACTCTGTCTAGTATTTCCCTATCCCTCTTGAACTGGGGAGCCCAGAGCTGGATGCAATACCCTAGAAGAGTTCTCAATAAGGCAGAGAAGAGGCGGAGGAAAACCATCCTCAACCTTCTGAATGCACTCTGCTTAATCCATCCCTGCCTGGAAGTGTTCCCACGTGGCCTGCCCTAGGTGATCCTGCTTTGGCAAGAAGGCTGGACTTGAGAGTCTCCAGAGGTCCCTTCCAGTGCCGTATCATAGCTGAGAGAACTGGGGTTGTTTAGTCTGGAGAAGAGGAGGCTGAGAGGGGACCTTATTGCCCTCTACAACTACCTAAAGGGAGGTTGTAGTGAGGCTGGAGCTGGTCTCTTCTCCCACATTTCTAATGATAGGACAAGAGGAAATGGCCTCAAGTTGCATCAGGGGAGGTTTAGGTTGGATGTTCAGAGGAAGTTCTTTACTGAGTGAGTGGTCAGGCACTGGAACAGGCTGCCCAGGGAGGTGGTGGAGTGACCATCCCTGGAGGTGTTTAAAAGGAAAGTGGATGTGGCACTTGAGGTTATGGTCTAGTGATTAAGGATGCTGGGATGAAAGTTGGAGTGGCTGATCCTGGTGGTCCTTTCCAGTCACAGCGATTCATAGTGATTAGATGTTGTGCTGAGGGATTTGGTTTAGTCAAGGACTTGTCAGTGTGAAACTAATGATTGGACTCGAGGATCTTGAAGGCCTTTTCCAATCTAAGAAATTCTGCAGTTCTGTGATTCTGTGATTCTAAGATTCTGTGACCACTTCATGCAGTCTATTCATCTTATTGTCTCCCATCTATGGGTGTTGTATTAGGGATACGACAGCAGGCATCTCTACATGTTTCCTTTGCTATCTATTTTATTATTCTCCCTGAATTTTTCTAATTCCTTTTAAAAAATATTTTGTTACTATGTTTTTGGCCTATTAGTTTTAGTTTATGCTGTTTACCTGTGTGCCCAGGTGGCCAAGAGGGCCAGTGGCGTCCTGGCCTGCATCGGGAGTGGTGTGGCCAGCAGGAGCAGGGAGGTCATTCTGCCCCTGTACTCTGCACTGGGTAAACTGCACCTTGAGTGCTGTGTCCAGTTCTGGGCCCCCCAGATTAAGAGGGACATTGAGATGCTTGGGCGTGTCCAGAGAAGGGTGACGAGGCTGGGGAGAGGCCTCGAGCACAAGTCCTACAAGGAGAGGCTGAGGGAGCTGGGATTGTTTAGCCTGGAGAAGAGGAGGCTCAGGGTAGACCTTATTGCTGTCTGTGGCTACCTGGGGGGTGGTTGTAGCCAGGAGGAGGTTGCTCTCTTCTCTCAGGCAGCCAGCACCAGAGCAGGAGGACACAGCCTCAAGATACGCCAGGGGAAATTTAGGCTTGAGGTGAGGAGAAAGTTCTTCACTGAGAGAGTCATTGGCTACTGGAATGGGCTGCCCAGGAAGGTGATGGAGTCACCATCCCTGGAGCTGTTCAAGGCAGGATTGGACATGGCACTTTGTGCCAGGGTCTAGCCTTGACCTCTGGGTTGGACTTGATGGTCTATGAGGTCTCTACCAACCTTGGTGATACTGTGATACTGTTGTCCCCACTTTCTCCAGAGGCAACAAATTCTAGAAGGTCTTATTCTGTGAAGATGCACTTTTATGCTATACTCTACTGCTTTCATTAAGTGTACACTGGTGTATTTATTATGTGGTCTTATGAACAACTGTATCATACTTAGTTTGTCCACAACTGTTAGGATTTTGAAAATCCTTTAGTTACACATCCTTCTAATTGTTCTCTGCATACTGAAAAGTCTCAGCTTTTCATAAGAAGCTACACCACACCCTTGATGACTTCTGGTGCCCTTTTCTTTGCCTTCTTTAACGGTACTGTATCATTGAGATGTGGTGACCAGAATGGAAGAGGTTACTCAGGACTTGTGAGGAGAGCCTGAGGGAGCTGGTGCTTTTTAGCTTGCAGAAGAGGAGACTGAGAGGTGACCTCATTCATGTTTACAAATATGTAAAGGGTGAGTGCCAAGAGCATGGAGCCAGGCTCTGCTTGGTGATGCCAAATGACAGGACAAGGGGTAGTGGGTAAAAGTTGAGGCATAGGAAGTTTTATTTAAACATGAGGAGGGTTTTTTTTCCCTGTGAGGGTGCCAGAACACTGGAACAAGCTGCCCAGAGGAGTTGTGGAGTCTCTCTGGAGATGCTGAGAACCTGCCTGGATGCGCTCCTGTGTGGTCTGGTATATGTGATCCTGCTCTGGCAGGGGGATTGGACTGGGCGAGCTTTGGAGGTTGATTCCAGCCCCTGACATTCTATGATTCTGTAACATGAGGAACAACTTCTTTAAGGGCCACAGGGCACTGGAACAGGCTCCTCAGAGAGGTTGTGGAGTCTCCATCTCTGGAGACTTTCAAGACCCATCTGGATGTGTTCATGTGTGACTTGCACTAGATTACACTCCTGCTCTGGCGAGGGGGTTGGACTTGATCTATGGAGGTCCTTTCCAGCCCCTAATATCCTGTGATACTGTGACTTAGATGCTTGAAAGTTTTATGGACTGGCAAAATGCTGCCTTTTCTAGTTCTCTGAAACTACCACACTTACTGATGATGCTCATCTTCTGAGAATAGCAGCATAATTCATGGTATCTTAAAATTATCATCACAAGTACATTTTTTGTAGTTACCTTTTACAATTGTTTATTCTGTAAACCAAAGTGATATACATACATTTACATTTCAGTGCTTTCTTGCTTCTAGGATCATATTCAGTAATTTTCTGGAATAGCAAGTACTCATTACAACCTGCCTTTCTTCAGAGGAAATAACAACTTACAAGCTTATGTTTCTTGTACTTATAGGGAAAATAATAAATAGCTACAAAACTGAGACCAGTTAAAGAAACTTGGAATTATTTGTATTTAAATGTATTTTCTGAAATGAATTATTAAATATGGATCTTAAATAGGTGGGTTTAATTTTTTAAAAAAAAGGACAAAATACAGCTCTCACATTGCTTCTGAAAATTTCACTGTCAGTTTCTCTCTGTGAAAAGCAGATTTTTCTTGGTTAGTTTAGACTGCAAGCATTTTATATTCTGCAGGCAAGCTCCAAAGACACCGGGTACCTGTATGCAGCAATACATCATCGCCTTGTGGCATTGCGAAGCTTTGCTGAGCAAGAACCAGATGCCAATCAAGCAGACACAGAAGCAGAAATAGCTTTTCAGGCATTAAACTCTGATAGTGATGATGAAGATGATGGAAAAATAAGTGAACAGCAGTGGATCTGGTAAGCAGAAATTTTCCTTGTAATGATGTAATCTTTTCAGACTATCTTGTAAGCAATGAAAATTGTTCTTTTTGGTTTGCCCTTTTTTGTTATGTTGACTGTAACTTTTGTCTGTTATGAATGGCTCTTTTCAGGTAGAGGAGAGTAATACTCCTTTTAGTAGTTTGAAGTACTGTTGTTAAAATGCAAGGGTTTGCCAGATTGACTATCTGCACATCCTTATACAGTGGAATACAAATTTGGCAAAGGGCTAAGTGTTGGGGAGGGGAAATTAACTGATGTGAGATGATATTTTCCAAAATTAACATTGTTCATTGATTTTGCTATTCAGAGCTGTCACCACTCCCAACCACTAATTTTAATAATATTTCAGTTCTTACACAGTCATGGAAACATTCTCTGGATAATATCTACATCTAACATAACCAGCAAAACACATAAACATTAATTGAACCGGAAGAGAAGGTTCCACAGTCAAATGCCTCTTGTGGTCAGTATGCCGCTTGCCCAGTAGATGGGCCCAAGCTCTTTCTGCTCTATGGCAGAAGGCAGTAGAGAACTACAAAGAGGCATTTAAGCATTTACTCACAAATTATGATTACCCACTCATGGGATTTAGCCACAGTCCAGACAGTGCCCAAATGCTGTCTTGTTAGACATTGAGACTTGAATCTTCCCAGCTTCTGGGGAAAGGCTGCAGACAGTCTCTGACCTTGTTCTCCTGTCTTCTTCTGGACAATCTGTGTATATGTCCAGAAATTCCAAGCAAGACCTTCAGGTGCAGAGGCAGATGTCATGCAGTCTCAGCACGATGTCACGGTGGCCACACAGGCCGATCGCGTGCAGGCATCCAAGGTCTGCTCCTGGTAACTCATAGCAGTGAAGTTTACCAGGCAAGCAATAAGACAGTGTGCAATAGCAGCACGGCTGGGCACAGCAGAAAGCAGGGGAGCAAAGCAGGAAAGCAAAAGCAGGGAAGGAAAAGCAGGGAAGCAAAAGCAGGTTGTTTACCTGCATATCTCCTTTTATCAATGTGGGCCAAAATTATTTGTCCTTCGGACACAGAATAGCCAATCAGGATTGCAGTTAGCCAAACCTTACCATATTAGGCAAAGCCATAGGCTTGCTTTTCCCTAATTTGGGAAAAGCAGAGGCCTTGCACTAGGCAGGCACAAGCTAAGTGTGTGTACCTTACACCACAGGACTCTGGGCAGGCCAGACTCAGTGGCTCCAGGTTCTTTTGTGTCCGTTTTCTGTGCTTGCCTCTCTGATGGAGCAGGAGAACATGCCCAGGCAAGGCAGGACATGTATAAGCCTATTTTGGGCCTATCAGGCCTACCACAACACTAAGACATTTTAGTATTGTCAAGCTTTACCTTGTCCCAGTTTAGGGCCACAAGCTACCTTGCACTGGAGGACAGAAATGGCTCTTACTCCTTTTGAAGAGTAAGAATGAAGACACTGCACACTGATTGGAAGCTTATTTGCAGATGCATATCTGCAAAAGTCAAACAGGTAGAAAGAATACATCCACAAGCTAAGCCAAGTCTATCGGACTAAAACCATTTAGAATCCTCCACCCCTTCCACCTTCAGCAGGCCTGAGAGTAGGCCAGAACTGCCCTCCCAATCTTAGGCCTACATGGCCTCAGCAGGCTGCATGACACAGCTCAAAATTCTCTGCCAGCTAGAAGCCTTCTCCCACACATACACCATGAGATAAGGAGGGGTGCTGCTCTTCCCGGAGAGGAGAGGAGGGGAGAGGAGAGGAGCACTGCCTTACAAGCTGTGATACCAGAAAGTGGAACAGAAGAGCATTACAACATCCTGGGATGACCAGGTCCATCCCCTGGGATGGGACTTTGTAGTTTTCTTAAGGGAACCTGGGACCCCTTAAACTACCACAGCCTAAAGGTTTCCTCAATGGAAAAGATTTGTTCGTTCAGTAAGAGAACTCAAAGCATATGAGAATTGAGTCCATTTATATTGGCACTTAACTAATTAGTTGTAGCTAGATGCATGTGTCTACTAAGATAGTTTCTATATTGTGATTAATTTAAAGTGCTGATTCTTGATTGGCTGGAACAGCCACCTCACTAGCATTTGCAGGTCAAGATTTTCATGTCAGTTTTGCCAGCTTTCTTCAGTGTAACAGAAATTTGAGCTCCTCAAAGGAAAGAATGCTACAAAAACAAGATATAAAGAGCAAGCTGCCAACTTACTCTTTTCTATAAGCTGTTCTTATAGCTCACAACAAGGAAGGGGCCACACTTGCAGAGGCAAAGGCAAGGCAGAAACAGCTGTCAGATTTAAAAGCTCTTCTGTTGTAGCAAAAGGTGAGTCACTTTTCTGGGATGGATCCACTTGCTTACGCCAAACTGCTGCAGTGGATAGAGGAGCTACCAGTTATGTTTGATTTTTCAGTAGAAGAACTACAGCAGGCATGTTTGAGTCACTGCTGATAGCATGTGTTTTCCTCTGCAACTGAGTAACATACTGTCCTTGTATTATATGTTCTTCCTTTCAACAACTACTCAGCAAGAGTCAAGTCATACTCTAGTAGCAGTTACAAGTGACTAATTCCCTGAGGAAACAAATCCTTTTCCAGTTTAGGCAAATAGATTGCAGTTTGCAGCACTTTTCCCCATTATTAGTTATTAATTAGATTTCATTAGCATTCAATGCTCTAATTTAAGCATGACACTTTTATACAGCATTTTCTCTCAAATATCTTTTTTCCTGTGTAGGAAATGGGTAAACTGTTATCTCTGAAAACTCTTTGAGTTGATTCCAGATAATCAAACATCTCTGTAATTCCTAAATATTCGCTATTGACTTTACAAAGTTTCTGGTAACTTGAAAACTCTGGATGGAGCTTGATTCCTCTCCAGAGTTATTGATGGTAAAAGAGGGGAAAGGGAATGTCAAAACAGTGTAGGACCACAGATTTACAAGTTAAATATTTATTTTGATTTGCAGAAACTTCTGACACAAATATTCAGATGGCAGCCAGCAAACAGATTCTGAGATAACGAGTGTCAGGTGCTTTTATTTTAAGCATCTGTCCTTCATTTATGTCCAACTACTGACATCAGTTCTAACAATCATTGTCCCAGTGCTTTTTTGATGACTTCTAGCATTTCCTGCTTATCTTAATCTCTTCTATCATTTGCAGAGCCAAAACGTTTTAATTTTGCATACATTACAGTTACTGGTATCAAAGTTCCACTTTACAAGTAGACATTCACATCTTATGCACACCTGCCTCTGGAAGTATAATGGGGAAAAGCCCTAGAGGGAAGGGGGCCCAGGACTGCTGGTCCATATTCAAGGATCACCTTGTCTGTACCCAGGAGCAAAGTATACTGACAGAGGAAGGCAAGAAAGAGTGTTAGAAGACCTGTCTGGATGAGCAATTTGCTCCTAAACACACTGTCACACAAAAAGAAACTACAAGGAGTGGAAGAAAGGAATGGGACACACACACACATATGACGAGGTTACCTGAGCAGCAAAAAGACCTGGTTAGGATAGTCAAAGCTCAGTCAGAATTAAATCTAGCCAAGGAGATCAAGTGGAATAGCAAAAGTTTCCATAGGTACATTAATGGCAAAAGGAAGACTAAGGAAGGTGTTGGCCCCATCAGAAAGGAAACAGGAGAACTGGTGACAAGTGATGTGCAGAAGACTGAAGTTCTCAGTGACTTCTTTACCTCAGTCTTCACTGGCAAGTGCTCCAGCCACACTCCTGAAATCACAGAAGATAATGCAAGGGCTGGAAGAAAGAAGTGTCCATTCTAAGTGAAGAACTGGTTTGTGACCACCTGAAGAACTTGAGAGTGTACAAGTTGATGTGACCCGATGGGATACACCCACAGGTACTGAGGGAACTGGCGGATGAGGTCACTGAACCACTCCATTATATTCCAACAGCCATGGCAGTCCAGGGAAGTTTTCACTGACTGGGAAAGGGGAAACATAATCCCCTTTTTCAAAAAGGGAAAGAAGGATGCTCCCGGGAACTACAGGCCATTGGTCTCACCTCTGTGCCTGGTAAGATCATGGAGCAGATCCTCCTGGAGGCACTGCTGAGGCAGAAGAATAATGAAGAGGTGATTTGGTACAACCAACACAGCTTCACCAAGAGCAAATCATGCCTGGCAAACCTGGTGGCCTTCTATGACAAGGTCACAAGCTCAACAGACAAAGGTAGAGCAGCCAGTGTCATTTATCTGGACCTGAGCAAAGTCTCCAACACTGTACCGCATGACACCCGGATCTCCGAGCTGGTAAAACATGGGTTTGATGGATGGACCACTTGGTGGATACAGAACTGGCTTGACAGCTTCACCCAAAGAGTGGCTGTCAGTGGGTTCATGTCCAAGTGGAGGCAGTGATACGTGGAGTCCCTCAAGGATCCGTACTGGGACCAGTTTTGTTCAACATCTTTGTTAGCCTCAGGACAGTGGCACTGAGGCACCCTCAGCAAGTCTGCCGATGACACCAAAATGTGTGGTGGGCTGACAGCTGGAGGGAAGAGATCCATCCAGAAGGGCCTTGATAGGCCGCAGAGGTGGGCCCAAGCTAACCTCATGAGGTTCAACAAGATCAAGTGCAGGGTCCTCTGTCTGGGTCAGGGCAATCCCAAGCACCAATACCAGCTGGGTTGTGACTGACTGGAGAGCAGCCCTGAAGAAAAGGACTTGGGGGTGCTGGTGGATGAGAAGCTCAACTAGCTGCCCCTGTGTGCTTGCAGCGCAGAGGGCCAACCAGATCCTGGGCTACATTAAGAGAACTGTGGCCTGCAGGTAGAGAGAGGTGATTCTCCCTCTACACCTGGAGTATTCTGCCAGTTCTGGAACCTCTATTACAAGAAAGATATGGATATGCTGGAGCACATCCAGAGAAGGGCCATGAGGATGACCAGAGGGCCGGAGCTCTGCACCTGTGACAACAGTTTCAGAGAGTTGGGGTTGTTCAGTTTGGAGAAGAGAAGTCTCTGAGGAGATCTTGTTGTGGGTTTCCAGCATCTGAAGGGGACCTAAAAGAAAGCTGATGAGGGACATTTTAGGATGTCAGGCAGTGATTAAGACTAGGGGGAAAGGTACATTTAGATCAGATGTTAGGAAGAAATTTGTCACCATAAGGATGATGAGACACTGGAACAAGTTGCCTAAAGACGTAGTGGAAAGCCCATGCCTGAATTCTTTTAAGGACAGACTGGATGTGGCTCTGAGAAACCTGATCAAATGGAAAGTGCCCCTCCCCATGGGGTTGGAACTAATGATCCTTGAGGTCCCTTCCAACTCTGACATTTCTGTGATTCTGTGAATTCCCATTTCTAAACCAGGAAAGAAAAATACACTTCAAATATTTTGAGCAGTGTGAGGTCCGTTTTAAATACAAGCATAGGAGCCTCCAATTGAATGTGAGAGATCAGATCCTACATACGTAAGATCGTTTATTTAAATATTTCATTTCTGTGCCTTCATTGTCACTGAAGGAAACGTGTGAACAAATGTCTTCCTTTTGTTAATGTAATTGAGTGTCAGAGGCTGCCTCTCCTTGAGGCATGACATAGATGTTAAGAAGTGTAAATCATCAGGGAATGGTTCGATACAAAAAGTAAAATGAGAAAGTATGCCTGCATTTGGTTTCTATTCCATTCAACCCCAATGATAGTTCTTTCTTTTCTTAATACAAGAAACTTTGTCCTTGTTAAACTGAACTCTCATGGTTCCCCACATTATGCTATGTATCACAGTATCACACTATTACCAAGGTTGGAAGAGACCTCTGTGGCCTCCTCGCCACAATGCCCTGGTTCAATAATGGCAGCACGTGGTCATCAGCATGCAAACACCAATGTGGTGGACAGCAAAATGGCGTTTATTAACGTGTAGCATGGGATTATATAGGATAGGTAGCAACATCACTTCCTTCTGCTTGCATCACAGACAGGAAGCTAAGTATAACAAAGGAATCATAGAGAAACCATAGAGAAGTCATACCGAACACAGAGAGGGGCCCTATCTTTCCGTAACATCGCGCCATCTTCAGATCGCCAGACCCTATCTGCAACAGACCTCATGGATCATCAAGTCCAAGCCGTTACCACAGAGCTCAAGGCTAGACCATGGCACCAAGTGCCACGTCCAATCCTGCCTTGAACAGCTCCAGGGACGGCGACTCCACCACCTCCCTGGGCAGCCCATTCCAGTAGCCAATGACTCTCTCAGTGAAGAACTTTCTCCTCACCTCAAGCCCAAATTTCCCCCGGCGCAGCTTGAGGCTGTGTCCTCCTGCTCTGGTGCTGGCTGCCTGAGAGAAGAGAGCAACCTCCCCCTGGCTACAACCACCCCCCAGGTAGCCACAGACAGCAATAAGGTCTGCCCTGAGCCTCCTCTTCTCCAGGCTAAACAATCCCAGCTCCCTCAGCCTCTCCTCGTAGGGCTTGTGCTCAAGGCCTCTCACCAGCCTCATTGCCCTTCTCTGTTTCATAACACAGTGAAAGACAGGAATAGATAAGAATTATCTTCTGTGCTAGAGACCAAAGAAGAAAGCAAATATGATATATGTAGTAAGTGAAGTATTTACGATTCTGCATCTTTGCAAAACATTGTTGTAAGGATGTTTTACACAGAATTCTTCACTGTAACATCCCGAGGAGGTTATTGCTATGTAAGGATACAGTAGAAGACAATAGAGAGTTTTCTATCACTTCTGCATTTTCACCAGTCTTTTTATAATTCTTAATTGAATTGCTTTACTTTCAAGTAGATATACTAATTCCGTAAAGTCCATAAAGAATAAGTTTCTGTACCTGATAGTTTTATCAGATCACATTTCACCAGTACATCCTCGATATTTTTCCCCCAAAAAATGGCTGCATAAATCTAAGTGGAGTGAAATAGAACAATTAATCTTTAAACACAATTTTAGAGTGGATAGGGTCAGTAGCTTTCTAGGAAATGTTTATCTTTTCCTACTAATTATGATGTGAGCTGAGGAGATTAATTGAGACCAGACAGCAAACTTCTAGGCTGGCTTCTTGAATTTATTTCATTGCTAATTCATTTTTCTGCTTAGTACTGTAACTATGTTTTCCTCAAGTTGCATTTGTAATACCTAGAATCACAGAATCAGTCAGGGTTGAAGGGGACCACAAGGATCATTTAGTTCCAACCCCCCTGCCACGGGCAGGGACACCCTACCATAGATCAGGCTGCCCACAGTCTCATCCAGCCTGGCCTTAAACACCTCCAGGGATGGGGCCTCAGCCACCTCCCTGGGCAACCCATTCCAGGCTCTCACCACTCTCATGCTCAACAACTTCCTCCTCACATACAGTCTGAGGACAGATCAGCAGAATTCTTTATTAAACAGACGAACAATTTCCTCACTGAATAACAAATAAAATAATGAAAAATGCTGATACAACAATGCATGAATGAATGAATGGACCAAGAGTGCGCCCTTCTGAGGGAGACGATACTGGCCTCAGCTGTGTGACTCTCTTGGGTCATTTTTCCTCTCCGTGGAACTGCAAACTTTACAATTATTTGCTGTGCGGTAGTGGTTCAACAAACCAAACTGAGAAGTCCCTTCAGGCAGAATAGCCCAGTAAGAGAGTGCGGCCTCCTTATAGGCAATGAGTTGCATCTGATCCCGGTGGATGAAGAGGACCCAGCATCCTATTGATCTCCCTGTGTGGGCTGTTCTGCAACAAGTAACATAATGTCAAACTGTTTCCACTACCTCATCCTGTGTGCTAGTATATATGAGGCATTGATTTGGAGCTTTCCTCTATGTTGGTAAACCCATTTCAGGTAGCTGTGCAGACAAAGTCTTCTGACTCTTGCTTTTAACTGTGGCCAGTTAAAAATTCAGCACAATTCCATATGCAGTTATTGGACAGACAGTTCTCTAGGCTGAACACTGTGCAGCTCTTGCAGGGTGCCTATTTCTTTCCACTGGTGACACAAACAATGTACCTGTGTCATGTCAAAAAAAAAAATCATCCTACCAGGACATGGATCTCTTAGGACCCCAAGAGCTAAACCTGCCATTGCTCACAGGTGATTGCAAGTCACTGATTAGACCTGTAAATGACTAATATATCTCTGAAAATGTTACTTCTCACTTTTGACACTTTTATGTGTTTTCTTTGTAGCCATTAGGAGACTCTGACTTGCTCTAAGGGAATGCTTTTTTATTTGTACAGTTAGAGCAGGTCTGTAATGGTCATCAGAAGTGGTGTAAAGTGTTGTAGTATGGTTAGCATTTAAGGGGAACAGAGAAGCTGTAAAAGTACATGTGAAGGACAAGGATGATTTGCACTAGGAAAAGAATTTTTAATGCATTATTTCTTACAATGAACCTCAAAAATAACTCTTAAGTCTTGTGCTAACTTATTCTATCTTTTGTTTGATGTGTCTTCTATTTCCTGGCATGCAATTTTCTTTTAGAAGCTATTAGAGTGAACTCAGAGTTGCTGGAGTTTAGAATTAGGTAAGTCCCAAATTAGTCTTTCCATTCATAGTCACAGACTTGAAGAGAAAACCGTAGTGTGAGAAGACATAGTGTGTCTCATATATGTCCACTAAGAATTACATGGATTTTGGAGGCTACTGATGTTAAGAACTGAAGGGTGTCACTACAGAAGTGCTACCTTTGTTTTATTTTAAAGATGTTCTTTGGTCTATTATACACATTCCTGCCATGCTGGCCTCAGTAGGAGTCTGTCATCTGCTGCTGCTGATAAAGATTTAAATGCCACAAGAGCATTTTTTATTCTTAAGTAAAACACGTTTAAAATATTTAAATACTCAGCAAGTTGGTAGGATGAAGCTGGAAGGGGTGGCTGATACACTGCCAGGCTGTGCTGCCATCCAATGAAATCTGGACAGGCTGGAGAGCCAGGTGAAGGCAAGTATAGAGTTCTGTATCTGGGAAGAAATAACAGCAGGCACCAGTACGGATTAGGGGTTATCCTGCTGGAAGGCAACTCCATGGAAAAAGACCTTGCAGTCATAGTGGACAGCAGGCTCTCCATGGGCCAGCAATGTGCCCTTGTGGCCAAAGGGCCAGCGATATCTGGGGTGCATCAAGAAAAGTGTGTGCAGCAGGTCTAGTGGTGTTCTCCTCCTCTACTCTGCCCTAGTGAGACTACATCTGGAATACTGCATCCAGTTTGGGGCTCCCCAGTTCAAGAGAGACAGGAATATGCTGGAGAGAGTCCAACAGAGAAGTATGAGGATGACTGCAGGACTCGAACATCTCTCCTATGAAGAAAGACTGAGAGAACTGAGGCTATTTAGTCTTGAGAAAAGACAGCTGAGAGCAGATCTTACTAATGCCTATAATTCTGGTGGCTGTCAAGATGAAAGTGTCAAGTCTCTTTCTGGTGATACCCAGTAACAGGACAAGGACCAATGGGTATAAATTGGAACACAGCAAGTTGCACCTCAACTTGGCAAGTCTCCTTCTCTGGTGACTTTCAAAACCTGCCTGGACATGTTCCTGTGTGGCCTGCCCTAGGTGATCTTGCTTTGGCACAGGGTTTGGACTATATGATTTCAAGAAATCCCTTCCAACTCCTAACATTCCATGATTCTATGATTCTGTTTTAAAGTGCTACTGTTTAACAACACCATGGGAACTTTTTTTTGGTGTTTTTGTCACTTTCTTACTATTCGTTAAGGATTCCTAATCATAAATCTAACACATGCACACATGCATACCCAATAATGATTAAAACTGATGAAAACTAAGAATTAATGTCTTTGCTGGAATCCAGGTTTCTGGATTCTTTCCAGCAGATATCAGTAATATTTAAGGCAGGGAAAACAACACTCTCATTGACTTTAAATACTGACATATCAGGAAATAGGGGTGGAAATCATGTTTAATATTCTGAGAAATGCAAGGCATTTAATTCCACTTGTAAGAGGTTTGAAACTGTTAGCATGTGCTTATTATTGGCCAGATGAGATCAGCAATTTTAAAACAGATGCTGAGATGGTTGTATTACATGTCTGGCACTAATCAATAGTCTGTACCTACTTTCTGCAGATATTTGACAGTCATAGATATTAGGCATTGAACACACCCTTAAATACTTTATTATGGCCAGTGGGCTGTTTGAAGATCTGTTGTATTTCTCATGTACTCAGTTGTATGTCTCTCATACTCAGTTTACTGAGTATGTATTGTGAAATGTTAATACAGTGTACCACATATAGAGCAAGATGATTTGCACCCCAGACACATTATCCTATCTAGACATGTGAGCCCTTAGTGCTTATATGCTTGTCCTTATTGACATGGTGGGTCATAGGCTTCATTCACTCTTCACATGCTCAAATATTTGTGAGAAATCCTGTGTTATCTAGTTAGGTATTTACCTGAACTAGGCACTGATCACATCCAAACTTTAACCTACTGCTTTGGTATTATGAAATGCCAGATTGTTTCAAGGCATGGATATGCTCAAATCAGCAAGATTCTTAAAAATTCTTTTTCAGATCATTCTGGATGGAACTGCAAGCAGTCTGAAAGTCTGTTCACAGAAGCACAGAATGGCTGGAGGGTGGGACCTTAAAGATCCTCTAGTTCCAACCTCCATTACACCTATCAGAAACTACAACAGTGTGGTTGGGAACTCGTGTTCCAAAAATGTCTAGGCTGACTCTGGCCGTGAAGGGAGGAAAGCAGGTGCATTTTGCTTTATGAATTTTAAGCACAGATTTATTTTTAGGAACATCTTAAGTTTAATACATTGACAAAAAACCTTGAGATACACTTTTGAGGATTCCAGCCAGCCTGCTTTGCAGTGAGCTGGGAATGACATAGTGACTTCCACTATTCAAGAACAGTTAAAAAGGCTTCAGATTTTAGAATTAAATATGTGTAGATGCATTACTAAAATAAGAATTTTTATAGGGAATAAATGATTCTTCATCATATTGATGGACAAAACCTCATAACCAAGAAGTATGTTAGTATACGTAAAGTATCTGTTACTTGTATATTTTATTTAAAAGATGCATTTGGAAAGCTTTAAGTCAGGCTTCACTGAAAACATTTATTTAAAACTGTGTGGCAACATTCAGCATCTTGTTTCTAAGTACAGACAAGCAGAACTGGGAGCAGTTCAACTTGACCAAGGCCCATAGAAATCAGCCTTCAAAACAAAGGGGTTTTGTGTTTGTTTTGAAAATATCTGGAGTTGTATGCTGGTTGTAGAATTTTGTTGAAGGGCAAAGAGCCACAACTGCTTTTACAGCTGTAAGCACCAGGAGAATTCACAATAAAGAACTGCAATCCAGTTTTAGGGGTGCGTGAGCTTTAAAATCCAAAAGTGCATCTGCTTGCACTCATGAACATCCTTTCAGTTGCAGAGGACAAGAACCTGCACTGTGAATTGTATAGATGCATGCAGGTCCACACAAAAAATTTACCTCAAATGTGTGAGATTATGAAATTAGTTCTGCCTTAGCTGTAGCTGTCCCTAAGCAGCACCATTTCTTGAAACAGGTATCTTGTGCATTGTAATGAGTGCCAACAGTACCACAGACATAGTCACTTTGTAAAAGCAATTGCACAAACTGCTGTCTCATGAGGACTTAGAAAAATCAGTTCTCTCTAATGCCACCTGTGAACTAAGGCTTCATAAACCCATGTGCAGTATGGACAGCATTTATGCTCTCTGTTGCGTATCCATTCTGTCTGTAATCATTCTGCTTCAACCCTCTGCTGCCATGTGTATTATTGCTTACCAGACATTATTCCTTTATCATCCTCAGAGATGGAACAAGGTTCTTGAAATATTTGAAGTCCTTTAAAAGAAGGTAATAATTGCTCAGTCATACAAGTTGAATCACGCCTGAACTAACAATTTCATTTTCCCACCTGAACATACTAAGATAGAATTACACCATCTTCTTCCTGAGTTTCTTGTGCCATGTCAAGATTAGCATCCAGATGCAGATGAACTAGCACCTGAGTTATGCTGAATCCTGAATAGGCTGCCAAAATTAGCACTTGTCTGACATTAATTTAGCATCTGGATGTCAGTAAGCTCAAGTGAAACTGGATTTTTGCTTCACAACAAAGCACCTGTGTCAGATAGTGAAGCACTGGGGTTCTCTTTCACTCCTCAGTCTGCCAATAACAAAAATGTTCTTTCCATAACTTGTTGTACATTGTGTCCTTTTCCATCTGCCTCACTGCTGGTCACAACAGTATTTGCAACACTGACCTTCATATTTCATTGCTGCAACTCACACTCGGGAACAAAGCTCCATGCTATAAAAGCCTCAGCAGTTGTAAAATACAGCAGCCCTATGTATTTAGCAAGAGGTCATGGTGATAACTTTGCCCTGGAGTTCAGCTGGTTAAGCACTGAATGCAGAGTTTGATTTCAAAGTCTGTCCTGATAATCAAAGCCCTCTGCGAAATAGGATTTAAGCACTTGAGTGTCATGATATCCCTCTAGGTTCTCCCACAGCTGTAAAATCCCTGGCAATTGAAATGTTCCAGTACAGACACTACTGGAGTTTTGCAGCCATAGGACCTAAACTCTGTCATTTGCTCCTGCACCTTCAGAAATAAGCTGCAGGATCATTCCCAAACAAACTCTCTTTTGGTCTGCCTCTTCCCAAGTTTGCTACAGATACACAAAAGTGTACACAGAAAGACACACGTTCATGTGCACATACAGACTCAAACATGAAGCTCCTTCTCCTAAAAGTTGGGGATAGAGATATTTGACTGTTTTGAGGTGTTTGGATACTGTGGTAATGGAGGATCTACAAAATGCACGTATGTGCAGACATATTTTATGGCATGAATTTTTATTCTGGATATCATAATTATTTATTCTATTTAGTCCCATTGCACTAAACTTGTTTATCAAGACTGAAGGTATGATAATATGTACTATATTAATTTGGTTTTTGAAAAGTAAAATTTGTCATTTTATGACAGCTGGAGCAACAATTTTTATGCCAGAACAATAAAGGTTTTCCTTGCAGCTTTTTGTTTAACTGGTTACCTTATTTTGTGCTCCAGTTAGAGCTCCCTACAGATAGTTCCTTCCATGCCAGGAAATAAGATTTGAATACTTGTGTACTTGTCAGTCTACCCATCAGACCTACTTCACCATCCATGGCCCAGAAAAACTGGACACGAGGTTGGAAGCTCAAACCCTGTGTAAGTACTTCATGAAATTGGCAGCTGCTGAGTGAACAGAAATTACTAGAGTGTGTCCTTTGAGCAAAAAGTTTCAGGGTAAGCTTGGTATTTTCTGTGAGGCATGTGGGGCTCAGCAGCACTTTCCTGCTTGTGAATATGCTTCAGCATTTGCTGGTAGGGAGGAGAAAGAAACCAGGGAAAGATAGATACCTTGGCCTGAAGAGGGGTGCAGGGACATGACCCAAACCCCTGTGAAACGAGATGTCATGGATTTTGCTATTTGTGGAGCAAGCTATTCTTCAGTGCTATTTTTGATAAATGTTATTTATTTATAACAAATCCTAGGGATTAATTTATATACACAGAGAATACAGAGCTGGAAGCTCTTACATATTAGTGTAGTAATAATTTTTGAAAGGAGAGAAAAATAACAATGCCTAATACAAGGACAAATGTGCACATATCTGCCACTGCAATGATGAGTTTCTAGCAAAATCTACTTGGATGGGATGGGCTAGATGGCATATTTTGTAGTCTGGAGGTGTTTGTATCATAAATCTCATCACTCAGCTTTTTACATCATGATCTTTAGTGTCCTCTGAATCAGTTTTAGGTAATTGTATGAATCATTTGGTAATTTGATAATTGAATTAATTCAATTTGTTAATTAAATTGCTGGATACATGGAAAACCTTTAGCATATCTGATATTGCTTTCAATACTCTGACAGCCTGAACAACACAGAGCGGGAAGAAAAGTGCGTCATCATTTTTTTCCTTAGCTAAGTTTTAGAGGACCTATCACTGGGGCATGCTGGCAGGTAAACCTAGAAAAAAACTATACTGCTTGTTCTGCAGTCTAAAATGTGGGGTTCAGATTCCTGAGTTATCTTTTCACAATATTAAAGGTATTCTTACAAAACAATGTGTCTCAGCTGTTTGAGTGTATTCAAATTGCTTCTGAAATGGTGAAGTCAATTGTGCTGGTCCACTTCAGGGACAGTGTAGTCTGCTTTGCATTAAGTAAAGGGTGGGAAGAAAAGTAAATTTCTGTTAAATAAAACATATTCTAATGAAAATGTAGATGAGAAAGCTTGTCCTTTCTCATTGCCTTTGTGTGAAAAATGTTCAGTAATTTGCACTCAGAAGAATAATTACATTAAGGTTGCTTCTTCTGAAGCATCCTTCTCTCTTTTGGCATTTACAAAGCAAATTGTATGACCTAACTGCATAATCACTGATAAGGGCACATACATTGCAAGCAAAACCCAAGTAAACATGGTTAGAATCTGGAATCAGAAATTCAGTCAGACTACACCTGCCAATGTATTCATCTGCCAACCCTGTAAGATTCTCACCCTGCACAAGTGACAAGTTCTCTAAGCACCAGTCTAGGCTTTCCCTCTGGGTAATCAGAATTGCAAGATCAGGTCAGCTAGAATCGAAATCTGGGGACTCAGTTTCATGAAACATTACCATGATGGTTTGTTTCCCACCTCCTCTGTGCAACTAACATTGGTAACATCATTTTCAACACAAAGACAACACTATTTTTTTCAGGTACCAGTAGTACTTATGGACTGGACAATATAAATTATTTGACTAGGTAATTATTTAACTGGCTATTATTTAAATTATCACAAAGAGGGCATTAGTCATGGACTTCAAAAAGGAGTCATCCTAGATTGTAACTTCACTCGATGCAATATGTACATTCCTTTGGAAGAACAAAGGCTACATTTAGAGACCTTCTTGTGTAAAACTGCTGCTACAGTCATGCACTGCAGCTAGTATAATGGCTGAAATAATTTGGTGTTTCCAGAGAAATGTCTGTGGTTAGATTGCTTTGTAAAACAGAATAGATTATTACATAGTTGTTTGGGTTTTTTAAGTCCTCTGTATCACTTGAAGAATGTGGAGCTAAGGGTGCCTGGTTTTTATTTTTATTTTGTATTTTTATTTATTTATATTTTTATTTTACCTCACACATTACAATTCCTTGATATCTAAAAGGGACATTACTCAGAACCAGTTTTCTTACTCCAGGCAGTATTGAAGTATCTGTTTCCATGAGGAACTTTTAAGAACTCTGTGCCCAAACCAGAGTTGGTTGTGGTCAGCCAAAGGTTTAAAAACTTCACACAGTGAGAACTGAGCCCTGTCCCTGTATCCGCTAAGAATACCAAGCTAAAATATCAGTGCTTATTAATTTAACTGTGTATGAAGGAACCTGTCCCTTAGTGCACTGAGCATATTGTTCTAACAGCATGGAAGATGGAGCCTGAGGACTTGTCACATGGCACAAACTGTGACTATATTTCAAAATAATAAAGTTTGATTTAAATAAATAAATACATTCAGTTTGTTTAGCCTAGAAAATAGGAGGCTCAGGGGTGATCTCACTGCTCTCAAGAAGTACCTGAAGGGAGGCTGTAACCAGGTGGGGGTTGGTCTCTTCTCCCAGGCAACCAGCAACAGAATGAGGGGGCACAGTCTCAAGTTGTGCTGGGGGAAGCTATAGGCTGGGTGTGAGGAGGAAGTTCTTCACAGAGAGAGAGATTTGCCATTGGAATGGGCTGCCCAGGGAGATGGTGGAATTGCTGTCCTTGGAGGTGTTAGCAAAAATCCTGGGTGAAGCACTTAGCGCCATGGTCTAGTTGATTGCATAGGGCTGAGTGATAGGTTGGACTGGATGATCTTGGAGGTCTCTTCCAACCTGAAATTCTATGATTCTATTATTTGAGAGATAATTGTGTCTTGTTATTGTCTATATTCAAACAAAAAAAGGTGTACTAAAGGAAAGGTTAAATAGTGTCTATTTTAAAAGTAGGTCCACTTAAAAAGTAAGATGCAGACTAAAGTAACATTCCACAAACTCTACAGTGTTCCAGGAAGTTTCCATATAGATGATGGGGTATCAGATGATCTGTGTAGCCTTTAGCTAGTCTGTCAGAGACTTCCTTCTAGGGACTTTGGATGAATCCCTTCATGCTCTCTATCTCAGCTCTCCTTCCAGAACATTAGGATATAATCTACTCTTTTGACTTTTCATTCAGAAACATGTATTTCATATTTTATGCTTATAATGCTTGTTGAGGTCGTTGATTTGAAAGACTAAAATTGTATGGCCTCAGAGTTCTAAGTTTCATATTCAAGTTTGCCTTAGTGATTGAAACTAGTTAGTTTCTCAAAGAAAGACCAAAACAGTTCAATATAAATAGGTAGAACGCAAAGCACAGAATCCTAGAGGAGCACCTCACTAAGCAAATAAGTTATAAAATAGATACTATTTCAAAACAGAGCTGTAAATTTTCAAAACCTCTTCTATCCTTTTGGTCTCCAGGACCTTGTATTATCTACTGCTTCTTAAAATCCAAAAGTTAATAGTTACACAATGAGGCATTCACTGGTTAGCAAAGGAATTAGTTATGTTTAATTACTTTCCTGGTAATCTGGTTTATGGTAGTTTCCTTCAAGGCTAAGCTAATAATCAGTAAACAGAAAATCCTCCTACCCTTCAGTAAGGACTGGATGGAGATTTTCTATTGTTGTACAAGAGTAGGGAAGGGTTGAATGGTTTTAGCGACTTCTATTTCCTAAGACTCTTCGCGAAGCAGTGTAGAAGGGTGCTGCACTGGCAGGTAAAAGCTGCTGCTTCAGTCCCTCCCCAGAGTGAGAGTACGTGACTTCCCCCAGGGGAAAATCAGGCACAAGGTGAGTAATGAGAAAAACGTGTATACGTGAGGCTTTCAGCGCTGAAGTACTGTGAAAGTCAATACCCGAGAAGGCAGTTATTACTGGTGGTGTAAAAAACCCTCAGTATTTCGAGATAGCTTGCTTACAGTATTAAACAGCCACTCAGGACCAATTAGGTTTTTTGGTTTCTTTTTGAGACTTGCAAAATGCAGAGTCATGTGCAACTGGAGTTGCTGAACAGCTGCTTTACCTGCACCTGCTGCTTTCACCATCCTGCCTCTGTGCTTCCTCACGCAGTGTGTCGAACGTAAAAGATGAGAATAATCCCGAAATGGACTTATCAAACTACGTTTCTCATCAGATCGTCACAAGATGCTGCATTTAGCCCTTTTAAAAGGAAGATACTGATGTGGTTTCCTTTCAAAGGCCTTTTCCCTAGAGAAGCTTAAAAACGAAGCAAACCAGCTCAGCAGCGAGGCACCGCACCGAGGCCCACCTCAGGATGTGCAGTCTGCTTAGTCCCAATTCCTGTTCCCATCACCTAAGACACAAGACGCACATGGCTTGATTTTACAAACTGTTAGCACAGACAGAGGCCAAGCGGAAGGCTGCGAGTCGATTTAGGGGTATCCCTTTGAGTCAGGGAAGCCAAGCAGCCCGACCGTGGGGACCCAGCCTGCCGGCAGCGCGGGCGCCGGCAGGTGGTCGCAGCCCGCTCCCCAGCCTACGTGCCTCCGGGCCCGTCCCGCCGCCGAGGGGAGGCGGTGGCGAGAGCCGCGCGCCCTGCGCACGCGCAACCTCGGCCGACGAGGCCCCGAGGGGAGGGCGCCCGCTCGCCACGCGCTGCCCCCGCTCCGCCTCCCCTCCCTCCGGCCGCCGCAGCTGGCGGAGAAGGACGCACGCGCATGCGGCGCGGAGCACTATCCGTGAGCTCCGCNGCCATGTGTGCTGAACGCTGCCCGGGCGCGGAGGCCGCCTCAGAGTTGGGGCAGCTGCCGTCAGGCAGCGCCGCGCCTTATCTCCTGCCGTACCGCCTTGCGGCCGCGGGCTCCCGCTCTGGGCGGGAAGCGAGCCCGGGCCATGATCTCCGTGCGAGGATTCCTCTGCGGCTACTTCTGTCTCACCAGTCGGGCGGCCACTCGCCGTTCTCTGCTGCTCTGCCGGCGGGCGGCGGGGACCTCCTTCGCCCTGCCGGGGCTGCCGCTTCTCGACGGCGCCCAGCAGCGCCTCTTCGCCCTCCGTGGGTTGAGCTCCGACGTCCGCAGCACGGCAACAGGGCGAGGGGCAGTAGGGACCGGGCCGTGCGCGCTGCGGCGGCGAGGCTGCGGCGGACTAGGGACGGCGGGCAGCGGGTTCCGGCCGTCGCGAGTGGCGGTGGTGGTGAAAACAACGCGGTACGAGTTCGAGCAGCAGCGGTACCGCTACGCTGGGCTCTCCGAGGAGGACCTTAAGCAGCTGGTGAGTGGCAGGAGGGACGGCGGTCCCGGCCTTCTCAGGCGGTGCCGCGGGTGCGGTGAGGCCCGTCTTTGGGGATGGGGCCGGGCGAGGAAACGTTGAGGAATTACCAGGTCGATGCCTGGATTCCCGAGTGGGCCGTCGGGATGGCTTGTTCGGTGCGGGCCAAGGGTCTCCCCTCAGCCTAGTTAGCGGGGCGGTGGTGGTGGCCGGGGCGCGGCCACTTCCAGGCGGCTGTGCCTGTCCCGCCGCCTCCCCTCGCCCGTGAGCCCTGGGATAGGGGGCTGGTCGCTTCAGCGCCCTTCATTCGTCTACTGCAAATTACTGAGGGATTTGTGTAGTAAGCATGTTTGTGTTTTATTCTCTGAGTGATTCTAGCTGCTTTCAGTGATCTGCAGGGTTTTTTCTCTCAGTATCTAGCATAAAGACTACACTTAGAGAAATGCACACTGAGGAAAGCACTAATGTTGTCAGAACTCCCTCCGAGGCTTAGAGAGGGTTCATTCATTTACTCCTGTTCCTGTGTTGTGTATCCTTGCCTCACTTCCTCCTCTAGGTATTTTTCTAAAAACTCCTCCTGTAAAACACCTGAGTCTCTTATTCATATCCATGTGTCTTGTTACCGGTTTTAGAGAAGCCTTTTTCTTTGGTCTTTGAGAAGGAGTACAAAACCAGTATTGTGCAAAACCAAGTGACTCTCCTATTAATGAAGGTGTAATAAGGAAAGTTGGTATCTCTAAGAGTTGATACATGGTGTCTAGTGTCTTCACCTCCATCAAGCTCAGTGACCCCGTCCCGTCCTCCATATACCTAGCGACTGTCTCCTTTCAGTGCTCCTCTGCCACGGATCACCTAAAGCATGGTACCTGCTGGAGCTACTTTCTTTACAAGCAGTCTCCGCAGACCAGGTCATGAGCTTGTATTACTATGTTCATTATGAATAAGAGCATTAATTTGTGTCTTTGTAGTTTTTGATCTCTTACAACTGGAAATCTTTTAGTCTTCCACTGGTTTGCCCTGTATGGATTAAGCTTGCAGATGTGCTTAGCTTACATAGTAGTGACAAATTGCCTTGCTTCGTAATGCGCCATGATAAAAAGTACAGTATCTAAAGCCAAGATAGCACTTACGTTTTTCTGCGTATCACTTGGTCATCCACCTCCTGTGGAATTCCTGTCCAGAGATATTTACACGTTTTCTAAAGCTCAAATTTCAAAATGGCAAATTTCATATGGCACCAAATTTAATGTGGAAACCGTAAGCCTGTGTTTCTACTCCCAACTACACAGTTGACGGGATGTCCCCATATTTCCCTTGATATGGTGCCTGTGGAATAAAGGTCTCTTGCAGTGCTTTTGCCTTCATTTAAGCCTCCTTGTAGGAAGTATTTATTGCAGACTAAATACAGAGAATCAAGTTGTCTTTAAGTGTACAGCTAAAACCAAGAACACCAAAATGGTGTGTTTAGTCATCCTCTCTTGACCGTTAATGTAAAGGCAAGACTGGGGCAGTGAATCAGGTGAGCGGTGTTCTTGACTGAATGTAGGAACAGGTGCAGATTCTCTTGTCACAAGAAGGCATGTTTGGCAGGATCAGTCTGAAGATGCATTTTTAATAAATTTATTCTGACTACACAGTGTATGATTGCAGTGGTTGCAGCAACACAAGCTTTTTCTTTTGGAGAAACATGCAGATTTAAGGTAGTTCTACACGTTTTGGAGCATTATAGACTTTATTCTAGAAGTGACGATTTTTTGTGTGCAGCTTTCCCTAGAAAATACTTTCATGTGAGGAACAGAAGCAATCAAACTCAGGGTTACCAGGCAGAAAAAGCCTAATGCTGCCAAACTGTGTAACAATATTGGTAGGCTGTTGCGGTATGAATGGGAATACAAAGAGTTATTCAATAATGCAGTGGAGAGTTGTATGTCTGAAATAGGAATTAAGAGAGTCAATGAGTTCTCTTTACTGCCTGTACATTAATTTTTTTAGCAGATCCTTTAACATTTTTTAATTTATATTCTGCTGTGATTTTTTCCTCAAATTTCCTGAGCTGCTAGTGGCTCTGGAAGTATGTTGAGTGAAGATTCAAGAGACTCCTATTCTCTCTGTTAGAGGCAGAGATCACTTCTTAGCAGAGCAATTTCTGCCGTGTCCTTCTGCCTCTGTAGCCCGCCCTTGGGAACGTGATGTGATTTGCCTCCAGAAGTTAGCTGAACTTTATGCTTGCTATGCCTTTGATTCTTCTGGGGGGATTTCAGAAGCTAGTCCCAAAGCTGCTGGTCTCTGAGAAATGAGACCAGACACTGTCCTTAGACGTGCAACTCCTACCCAGGGTGATGCTCTGTTTATCCTGGATACTGAATTGAAGCAGTGACACAGAATGGCCACACTGGGCAAGGTGGGAGTCAGGATTCACAGTGAAGCCTGCTTTTACATTCACATCAGACTGAAAGCAAAAGTGCATAGTGAAGGTTTGGCTTGCCTGGTTCTGTAAGCTGTTAGCGAACCCAGGCCAGACTGATGATGGTGAGGATAATTTACAGTGCAGTGGGACCAAATGACCCTAAAGATGGCTTGTGTGACAGCATAATGGCATTGGGAGTCTGTACTAGTGCCAGCTGTTAACTGTCATGGGTCCTGAGATGTCCAGATGCTGGCTATCTGAAATACAGAAGTTAAATTTCAAGGCAATGTGTTAGAGGCTTTCATTTGAGAAGCCCTTCTAGGCCTTGTTTGCCTGATGGCTGTGGGCAGAAGAGTTGTTTACAAGTTTGCAGATGATGACTGATGTCTACATGGAAGCTTTGGATTTTAGTATAGCACAGTAGTGATCATCATGGGCTTAAGAAGTTGTGTGAGATGACTGAGGCAGGAGAGCAGATGTGAACTTCGCTGTTGCAATCAGTATGTTTGCACACTAAGACAAAGTGTGGTAAGTCATATTGTGCAGAAGCGACATTGCATGTGTGTCTTTAGGTGCACGTCCTAATTAGATGGGATTTGTTCTGTGTTTAAGGAGACCCTAGATGAGTTGCTGTCATAGACAAATAGTAATATAAGATATGAAATGTAGCATGTCTCATATATAATACATTACATAAATATATGCCAAGAAGCAGAATATCTCAGTATTGAAGCTGGCTGGCTGACACTTAAAATGAGCAATAGAAGCTCATAGCACCTAAAAATACTGTGGCCTTTCTTCTGGATTCACCAAGTGTGTTGTGCTATACAAACACTATTAAACATTGAAAAGTTAAAGCTGCAAGGCCACAGTTCTTAATTCAGAGATGGAAGAGGTAGAAGAAGAAGTCCAGACAGCAGAAGAGCAGAACAGATAACAGCAAGGACAAACACTTGAAAGAGTGTTTAGTAGATTTGTGGAAGATAATGTCTTTCATTGCATCTCTGCATACATTTTATACATGTGTGCTCCAAGTGATTGCTTTTAAATCTCTTGTGGCAGGCATTCTTACACAGTTACAAACAAATATTTTCAATCTGTTTATAACTGTACACACGACTATCATAATTAGTATTCTGAAAAGCATAATTAAATACTCTGAAGGTTACTGTACAGGAGAGGTTTTCATGTCCTCTGAACTATAGACCTATGAGAGATACTTCTAATACCAAGAAATAACAATGCCTCAAAATGCCATTTTTAAAAAAGTGTTGCATCAGTAAATTGTTAATCAGATCACACAAAGAGTAATTTTTTTGGTCTTAACGAGATTTGAAGAGACTATTTGATTTATAACATGTGCAGTTGCTGTCTTTAAGCTAAATACAAATGCTAGTCCTTTCCCTAAGTCGGTACAAATAGTTTCATTACTGGAAATAACAACAATTCAACAAGGTGAATTTTTTCTAGCCTGATCATTTGGACTGGCATCTAAATAACTGGTTATAAAAAATGAATGATTCAATTGACTAATACTGAGGGCTACTGTGTGTCCTGGCTGTTTATTTCACTTTCAGCAAACCCACAAAGACCAAGCATTGCTGTTGTTTGTATGCAAACTAAGAAAACTTAGTATCCTAGTAAGAGATAAATCTCATGTTTGAGTCCTAGGTGTTGAGAGTTTTTTTTTGGGTTGTTGTTTGGTTTGATTTTTTGTTGTTGTTGTTGTTTAATAGCACAGTTGAAGTGCAACTGCCCAGTTCTCTCTGCTAGAAGGTATCTAGGGAAGACCAACAATTTAGATTTCCAGACATGCTTAATTTGCAGTTTAGATTACCTTTGAAAGTGTCTTGTTGAATGAAAAGTTATGTTTGTTTTGATCTTTATTGGTGGAAAGTGGTAAGGAGAGCAAGGAGTTACAGGTCTGAAGCAAGTTTTGGCCTTCTTGAGCCAATGCAACAAATCAGGAATAATTTCAGAAGACCAAAGTTCATAGAGGTTTCTTGAAGACTAGTATCTGGGTAAAGAGGAGGTAACCTGTTAGCAGGATATATTGTCTCCCCCAAAAGAGGCACAGTGTGAACTCATCTTCAGCATAGGGCATCAACAACATATCAAGGAGAGCTGTTCAGGAAGGAAGAAATGTCTTCCAGCAGTTAGGAGAGTTTCAGTTTGAGCTCCAATATTCTTCTGCATCTACAAGCAGGGCTGGAAGGAGGATCTGGGGAATTACAGTCTTGTCACCTTGGTGCCAGGGAACATCTAACATCTTGGGTGCTGTAACACACCGCTGGCTGCCCTAGGCCTGGACAGAGAAGTGGTAGCAAATGGAGTTAAATCCAATTGGCAGCCAGCCACAAGGACTCGATGCTGGGACCATTCCCGTTTAATACTTTTATCAATGTTCTTCATGAGAGTGAGAGCATCCTCAGTAAGTTTGCAGGTGGCACCAGCTTAGGTAGGAGTGTTGATCTGCTGAAGGGTGGGAAGGCGCTTCAGGGGGAACTTGGTCATGCTTGTTCAACGGACTGAGAGCAGTCATACAGTCTTCATCATACAGTCTTTATCAAAGCCAAGTGCCAGGATCTGACCTTGGGTCACAAAATCCCCATGCAATGTTATGAGCTTGGGGTAAAGTGGCTGGAAGGCTATGTGATGGTTTAGGTGTTACCCACCCACCCCACTTTAGAAATCACTCAGACTAGACTCAGCCGGCTCTGGAAATTGAGTGAGGCTTTATATTTACAGCTTAGCAGAATATACAAGCAGATATTTACAGTATATACAGTTCTATACAGAAATATGCAAGTTAAAAGGTAATACAGAAACCCAACAGCCCTCCCAGAAACCTGAGTCCCCAGGAGGGGGTCCCGACTGCCCTTTCACCTTCTCCCACCCCTCTCTATCTTACCCCAGACATTGCCTTGTGCCCAAGGAAGATCGGAGGTTCGGCCAGGGGGATTAGGAAGCAAGTGGATTAATCAGAGGGACGGTAGGTTAGGTTAGAGAGAGAAATGCAGCCCGCAGCCTGGACAGAGAGTGTCTGTTTTATCTATATTTACACTCTAGTTCTTATATATCTCAGCAGCCTATGAGAGAAGTAGACATCACCATTGTTTCTCTTTCACATCCTGTAATCTAATTCTTCTCACCAAAACATTCTAGCTAGCTTCATAGTAGCACAATCCACCCCTGTCTATTCACTCAGAGTATTGCTGAGAACTATGGAATCATAAAATCAACCAGGCTGGAAGAANCTGCTCTCCAGCCACTCTGTCCCCAGCCTGTAGCATTGCTTGAGGTTATTGTGGCCAAAGCGCAGAACCCTGCACTTGGCCTTCTTAAATCACATCCCGTTGGCCTCTGCCCACCCATTCAGCCTATCATGGTCCCTCTGCAGGGCTCTCCTGCCCTCCAACAGATCAACACCTGCTCCTAGCTTGGTGTCATCTGCAAACTTGCTGATGCTGGACTCAATTCCCTGGGTCCAGATCATCAGTAAAGATGTTGAACAGGACTGGGCCCAGCACTGACCCCTGGGGATCACCACTAGTGACAGCTGCCAACTGGATGTGGCACCATTCACCACCACTCTCTGGGCTTGGCCTTCCAGCCAGTTCCTGACCCATATCAGAGTGAATCTGTCTAAGCCATGAGCTGCCAGCTTGGCCAGGAGCTTGTTGTGGCAGACAGTGTCAAGGGCTTTGCTGAAGTCCAGGTAGACTACAACCACAGCCAACAGAAGGTGTGTCCACAAGCTAACCTTGCCAAGAGGACTTGCTTGATATTTGTCTACTCCACTCTCCTTTGTGAGTGGCCCTAGCTGCTTGGCAGACTTGTCTCCTACCTACAGGGCATTGGCACCATTAGTGTGGCATCTCACCAGCCATCTTAGGATTGGCTTTTCTGATTCTCTTGAATATTCCTTTCTAACTGCACAAGAGGAAATGGCATCAAGTTAAGCCGGGGTTTTCAGAGACTGGAACAGGCAGCCCGGTAAAGTGGTTGAATCACCATCCCTGGATGTATTTACAAGCCATCCAGATATGTTGCTGAAGAATATGGTATAGTAGTGGCCCTTGTAGAGTTAGATAATGTTTTGGTTAGACTTGATGATTTTGAAGGTCTTTTCCAAGCAGTGATTCTGCATTAAATTTCAAAAGTGAAGATAAGCAAACACACACTGTAATTGTGCAACTTGAAAAACCCCTACACTCACCTCAGTTTCCAGTAGACTACCTCAAAGATTTTCTGGAAAAAAAAGGCTTCAGCTTTGTATAGTCTTGGTGTGGTATAACCTGTGTCTTGAGTTCTGAATGCTTCAAATTCACAGAATCACAGAAACATTCTGGCTGGAAAAGTCTCTTAGGATCACCAAGTCCAACTGATAACCCTACTCTACAAGGTTCACCGCTATACCATATCCTCAGGCACCACATCCAGGGCTGGTGACTCAACCACCTCCCTGGGCAGCCCATTCCAATGCCTGACTATTCTTTCCATGACATTTTTTTCCCCAGTGTCCAGTCTAAACCTACCCAGTCACAGCTTGAGGCCATTCCATCTTGTTCCATTACTAATTACCTGTGAGACCAACACCAACCTCTCTGCAACCTTCTTTCAGGTAGCTGTAGAGAGCAATAAGATCTCCCCTCAGCCTTCTCTAAACAGCCTCAGGTCCTTCAATAGACTAAGATTTATTCTTCCCCAACTTCTCCCCTGCTTTCAATATTAGTTGGAGCCAAGTACAGTGCTACTAGCTTTGAAACACTTTATATGAAGAACATCTACTGAAATAACTGACATTACAAAAGAAGCAGGGATGTGTGTCTGAATGCAGCAGAACAATGGAAAGCTTCACAGTCCCACTTCATTACTTCATTAAATAATTTTCTTTTTTTTTAAAGATACTGCCTTCAAATGTACCATTTCACATTTGGATCTACAAGAGAATATAGGGGTAAATACACTAATATGTGCTACTTTTTAGGATAAGTAATTTTTTTCTCAAGAAAAAAAAAGCCTATGATTTTGGGGAAAAAAACTGCTGAATGAATTGTAAAACTAGAATTCAGTTGATCTTTGAAGTTTGCGTGTTACTTTTTTCTTTGTTTGCCTTCCTTGAGCCAGTAAGAATTCTACTCTTTTTGAGTAACACTTTCTGAACAGAGTTCTGGTGGATCACAGTCATTTGGACTCAAGTGCGATTCTCTAAAATGGAAATCTAAGAATACCCTGCTGGTTTCTAAAAGTCTTCCTTGGGGTGATGGTGTGACATTCACAAACCCAAAACACTAGTACTTGGGAAAACACTACTCATCAAAAGTGAAACTAAAAATGTATCTTCTCTTTTTTTGTTCTGTAATTAAAATAACCCTTTGTAGTAAATTACGAATACTGTATTTGAGTTACAAGTAAAACAACATATCTCCCAGAGAGAATTTTCTAGGAAACATGAACACTTTAATGTGCCCATTTGTAACAGCTATTTCTATACATATCTAAATTATGAAGTGAGAAGAAACCAGTGTCTCAGACCCCTTTTATCCACACTGAACAATTCTAGCTCTCTCAGCCACTCCTCGTAAGACTTACTCTCAAGACTCTTCACCAGCTGCTTTACTTTTCTGCATGATCTCCAGTACCCCAATGTCGTTCTTACACTACAGTGCCCAAAACTGAACACAGCAGTCAAGGTGCAGCCTCACCGGTGCAGAGCACAGTGGTACAGTCACATCTGTACTTCTGTTGGCCACGCTGTTTCTGATGCAGGCTAGGATGCCATTGGCCTTCTTGACCACCTGAGCACACTGCTGGCTCATGTTTAACTGGCTGTTGATGAGCACCTTCAGGTCCCTTTCTGCCAAGCAGCATTCCAGCCACTTAGCCCTGAGCCTATAGTGTTGCATGTGGTTGTTGCAGCCCAACTGCAGAACCTGGCTCTTGGCTTTGTTGAAGCCTGTGTACTTGCATCATTGTTAAGTAATTGTAGTTGCATCTGCTTTAATCAAAATCCCTTCTATAGTTGTACTGTGTCATTAGAGAAGTTTGGAAAATGGTGGGGAAAATGAGATGTAGTAATTCCTTTTCCTATGGCATTCTGTTTTCCAGCATACCATTGCTGTACTTAGTCATATAGAGCGAACAGATGCAAAGGAAGGGTATTTCAACATACCTAAATTTAACTACATGGATGATCCCACCAAGCATCTGATACTTTATAGAGCTGAAAAAGGTTGCTTTTTGGAAGTGACTTTAATACTGTCTGTAATTACTTCATTAGTTGTGATTTGTGGCATTATGTTGTTATTCTGCTGAATTAATGAGAACTCTCCCCTATGGGCTGCCACAGCTCATATCCTCCATTATCTTTTGCTTTCCCTTTCCCTAGTTTTCCTCACGAAAGTGGTGGAACACTGGAACAGGTTGCCTGAGGGAGCTAGTTGAGCCCGCATCCCTGGAGATATTCAATGTCAGGCTTGAGAAAGCTCTGAGCAGCTTGATCTAGTGGAGGATGTCCCTGCTGACTTCAGGGCAGTTGGACTAGATGAACTTTAGAGGTCCCTTCCAAGCCATCCCAAACCATTCTGTGAATTGCCTGGATTGTACCAGGTCTTAGAAACCACTTAGTGCAGAAAATAGTTTCTGCTCTTGTTTATAGTTAACACAACAATTTGCACCACATTAGCCTTTGAATGACAAGAATTGTGTGTTCTTTGGTTGTGGTTAAAATGATAATAATACTTTAATGTGGTAGATGAATAATCAGTAAACAGTTTATGTTACTTTTACTTTAGATCACAGATAGATCAGATGCTTGCCCCAAAGCAGAACTTGTGTAAAGCTTCAGGAAAATAATACACACTCTACCAAGTAAAGTTGTTGAAGTCAGCTACTACAGAAGTAATAACATATGAAATGCTATAATATGGAACGTCTTTGTAGTCATTCATCACATGCTACAGAGTATATATAGCACATGCAAAGGAAGCATTTGAAATGCTGCTGTGACTAAGGGAAGTGGAAGGTTAAAGCTGCAGAAGAATACAATGAGGAAAGTATGAAAGAAAAAAATCCTGACTAAAGCAATCCATTTGGCTTCTGCAGCACAAGTGATGATGCATCAAACTGGCAGAAACATAGCAAATGGCCAGGAACAGCACTAGAACAGGTCCAAGCAGTTGACAGCTGGTTAGTCAGTCAGATAAGAGTAGTGGGTGGGTAGGAGCAGCCTACTGCCTTTCTTTTATGGCAGGCACTGCATTGTTTAATCTACCACATTCTTATGAGCAGTAGAGGCCTGCATAATATCTAACTGGACTTGATGCCTGTGGCCTGCAACTCAGCAGCAGCAGCTTGTAATTGAAGACTTGGTTCATGTTTAAAGCTTTGCAGAAACTTAAACCTGAGCCTAGATAGTGATGATGTTTGATAGGACTTGGTTTTGGGAAGCTGTGTGGTTTCTGTGCTGCTTTAGGTAAGGCAAATGCTCATTAATAAAACTATCCTGGTAACCAGTATGTTGTGTTTGTGGATGTTATTTTTTACCTGTTAAGTTATGAGAAGGTAATGCATTTAATTTCACCCAGGACTTGGAGCTGCTAAATGAAGCTAGTTCTCTGGTGCACTTCAGAGAGTGCTTCAGAGCACTCCTGCTGGTCTTAGTGGGCTGGACTGCAGGTCCATGAAAGAGCTGGGTGTTCAGAGTGGATTAGCTACTAGCAACACAGTCATGATTCCTGTTAGCAAAAGGTCAAGACCGAGATTTACCAAACAATCAGTGAGTCTGGAATTTTTCAGCAAAGACTTAAATTTGACCATGCAAGGTCAGGCTTGATTCATTTAATACAAAAGTAAGAAAGAAAACATACTTCCCCTTTCAAGAAGTTTAAGTCATGCAGCTCTTCAAAGTACAGTCTAAGCGTCAGACAATGTTTTGGGGTGGAAGGGGTCATAGAGATCATCAATTTCTAGCTTCCCTGTCATGAGCACCTTCCACTAGATCAGGTTGCCCAAAGTCCCATCCATCCTGTTCTTGAACATTTCCAGGGAGGAGGCATCCACTTCTGTAGGCAGCCTGTCCTAGTGTTTCACCATCTTCACAGTAAAGGATTTCTCAATAGTATTTGGTCTAAATCTACCCTCTTTCAGTGGAACCCTCTACAGTGGAAATATCCTCTTTCAGTGGAAATCATTACAGGCTGTATTAAAAGAGTGTTCCCATCTTGCTTACAAGTGCCCTTTAAGTATTGAAAAGCAGTTGTAAGGTCTTACTGAAACCTTCTAAACAACCTCAACTCAGTCATCCGGTCCTAATAGGAGAGATGTTCCATGCTTCTTGGTAATTTTTGTGGTTGTGCTCTGGACCACTCCAACATGAGCAATGCTCAAACTGCAGTATTCCACATGAGGTCTCAGCAAAGTAGAGTAGAGGGGCAGAATCACCTCCTTTGACTGGCTAGCTGCACTTCTTTTGGTGCAGCCTGAGATATGGTTTGGCTTCTGGGTTGTGAGAACTGACTCATGGCCACCTTTTGTCCATGTCATAATTTGGGAATTTCTCTCCCCCCTCCAGATACATCAAACTAACTCAGACAGATGGAAATTAATGAATGAAGCTGTATATTTACAGTGTGGCACAATTTACAAGCACTAATACAGATATTTACAGCTATATACAATCATATACAACTTAAAAGTAATACAGAGATACTCCTTCAGGAGGAAGAAGTAAGGGACCTGCTGAGCCACTTGGATCCTCACAAGTCCATGGGACCGGATGGAATCCATCCTAGGGTTCTGAGACAGCTGGCAGATGAGCTGGCCAAGCCACTCTCTATCATTTGTCAACAGTCCTGGCTCACTGGAGAGGTCCCCGAAGACTGGAAGCTGGCCAATGTGATACCCATCCACAAGGAGGGCTGGAAGGAGGAACTGGGAAACTACAGAGCTGTCAGCTTGACTTCAGTGCCAGGCAAGGTCATGGAAAAGGTCATCTTGAGTGCCATCACAAAGCACCTACAGGATGGCCAAGAGATCAGGCCCAGCCAGCATGAATTTAGGAAGGGCAGGTCCTGCCTGACCAAGCTGATCTCCTTTTATGATCAGGTTACCTGCCTGGTGAATGTGGGGCAGGCTGTGGGTGTAGTCTACCTGGACTTCAGCAAAGCCCTTGACACCGTCTGCCACAACAAGCACCTGGCAAAGCTGGCAGCTCGTGGCTTGGACAAATTCACTCTGATATGGGTCAAGAACTGGCTGGAAGGCTGAGCCCAGAGAGTGGTGGTGAATGGTGCCACACCCAGTTGGCAGCTGTCACTAGTGGTGATCCCCAGGGGTCAGTGCTAGGCCCAGTCCTGTTCAACATCTTTATTGATGACCTGGACCCAGGGAATTGAGTCCAGCATCAGCAAGTTTGCAGATGACACCAAGCTAGGAGCAGGTGTGGAGCTGTTGGAGGGTAGAAGAGCCCTGCAGAGGGACCTGGACAGGCTGAATGGGTGGGCAGAGGCCAATGGGATGAGATTTAACAAGGCCAAGTGCAGGGTTCTGCACTTTGGCCACAACAGCCCCAAGCAGTGCTACAGGCTGGGGACAGTGGTTGGAGAGCAGCCAGGAAGAAAGAGACCTGGGACTGCTGGTACAGAGGGGCTGAAGATGAGCCAGCAGTGTGCCCAGGTAGCCAAGAGAGCCAATGGCTTCCTGGCCTATATTAGGAACAGTGTAGGACAAGGCAGGCCAATAGGATGGGCTATTAGGACAAGGGTTCCCCTGTACTCAGCACTGGTCAGGCCACACCTTGAGTACTGTGTCCAGTTCTGCGCTCCTCAGTTCAAGAGAGATGTTGAAATAATGGAACATGTCCAGAGAAGGGAGACAAAACTGTGAGAGGCCTGGAGCACAGCCCTGTGAGGAGAGGCTGAGTGAGCTGGGAATGTTTAGCCTGGAGAAGAGAAGGCTCAGGCGTCACCTCATTGCTGTTGGCAGCTACCTGAAGGGAGGCTGTAGCTAGATGGAGGTTGGTCTCTTCTGCCACACAACCAGCAACAGAACAAGGGGACACAGTCTCAAGTTGTGCCGGGGGAAGTGTAGGCTGGATGTTAGGAGGAAGTTCTTCACAGAGAGAGTGATTGGCATTGGAATGGGCTGCCCAGGGAGGTAGTGGATTTGCTGTCCCTGGAGGTGTTCAGGAAAAGACTGGATGAGGCACTTAGTGCCATGGTCTAGTTGATTGGACAGGGCTGGGTGCTCGGTTGGACTGGGTGATTGGTTGGACTGGATGATGTTGGAGGTCTCTTCCAACCTGGTTGATTCTGTGATTCTATAGAACCTCACCTAAACAGCAGCTGAACAGGTGTCTTTTAACCAACGCCTCAGCTTCTTCACACCATCTTCCTTATTTTAGAATTCCCCTTGTGTGCAGCGTGAGATGCAAAAGGTTGGCAAGAGGTTAGAAGGGAAAAGATTAGATTGGGTTACACAGATCCAGGCAGAGGAGTTAATAGAATAGAATCAACCAGGTTGGAAGAGACGTCCAAGATCATCCAGTCCAACCTAGCACCCAGCCCTATCCAGGGCTAATGCAGCAGCAGATAGAGATGCACTGACATCTTTTATTTGTATTTCTTGGTTTTATGTCCCTCAGCAGAGCCAGTGGGTAATACAGATATCACTGTTATTTTCTTTTCACATCCAATGATCTAATTTCGCTTATTAAAATATTTCAATTAGCCTCAAAACAGCACAGTGCCCCCAGTCCAACTGTCCCCCTAAGTCCTTCTCTGCAGGACTACTCTCAATTCCTTCATCCCTCAACCTGTATTGATACTTGGGGCTGCCTCGATGCAGGTGCAGGACCTTGAGCTTGGCCTTGTTGAACTTCATGAGGTTTGCATGAGTGCACCTATTGAGCCTGTCCAAATCCCTCTGAATAACATCCTGTGTCTGTGAACCATCAGCCACCACTCATAAAATCGTTGTTTGGAAAAGGCCTCTAAGATCATCAAATCCAACTGTCAACTTAGCAACACCATGTCCACTAAACCATGCCCTGAAATGCCTTTTTTTTAAACAGCTCCACAGATGGTGATTCAACCACCTCCCTGGGAAACCTGTTCCAATGCTTGACCACTCGGTAAAGAAATTTGTCCTCGTATCCAGTCTGAACCTCCCCTGATGCAACTTGAGGCCATTNTGCCCCCAGTCCAACTGTCCCCCTAAGTCCTTCTCTGCAGGACTACTCTCAATTCCTTCATCCCTCAACCTGTATTGATACTTGGGGCTGCCTCGATGCAGGTGCAGGACCTTGAGCTTGGCCTTGTTGAACTTCATGAGGTTTGCATGAGTGCACCTATTGAGCCTGTCCAAATCCCTCTGAATAACATCCTGTGTCTGTGAACCATCAGCCACCACTCATAAAATCGTTGTTTGGAAAAGGCCTCTAAGATCATCAAATCCAACTGTCAACTTAGCAACACCATGTCCACTAAACCATGCCCTGAAATGCCTTTTTTTTAAACAGCTCCACAGATGGTGATTCAACCACCTCCCTGGGAAACCTGTTCCAATGCTTGACCACTCGGTAAAGAAATTTGTCCTCGCATCCAGTCTGAACCTCCCCTGATGCAACTTGAGGCCATTTCCTATCACTGGTTACATGGGAAAGTAATCCGACAGCCATCTCGCTTCAACCTCCTTTCAGGTAGCTGTAGAAAGCAATGAGGTCTCTCCTTGGCCTACTCTTCTCCAGACAAAACAATCCCGGTTCCGCCAGTTGCTGCTCATGTGACTTAGTCTCAGGACCCTTCACCAGCTTTGTTGCCCTTCCATGGACACATTCCATCACCTCATTGTATTTCTTGTGAGGGACCCAAAACTGAACACGGTATTCAAGGTGGGGCCTTTCTAGTGCTCAGTAGAGGGCCATGATCACTTTCCTGGTCCTGCTGGCCATGCTATTGCTGGTAAAGGCAAGGGTGCTGATGGGCTTCTTGGCCACCTGAGCAAACTGCTATCTCTTGTTCAGCCATCTCTCAATCAACACCCCCAGGTTGTTCTCTGGTGGGCAGCTTTCCAAACATTGCCCTAAGCCTTTATCTTTGCATGGTGTTGTTGTGATCCAAGTTTAGGGCTCAGCACCTGACCTTGGTGAACCTCACGCAACTGATCTCAGCCCACTGATCAGCCTGTCCAGATGCCTCTGCAGAGCCTTCCTACCTTCAAGCGTATCAATGCTCCTAACTCTTTTGATGTCATCTGCAGACTTAGGGAGCACTCAGTCGCCTCCTCGAGGTCATTGGTACAGGTATTAAACAGGAGTGGCCCTAACACTGAGCCATGGGGAACATTACTTATGTCTGACTTCCAACCAGATTTAACTCTGTTTAGCAATCTCTATGGCCTTGGCCATCCAGACAGTTTTTTTTCTTTTATCCAGGAAGAGTACACCTGTTTGAGCCATGAGCCATCATGCTCAATGTCATTCACAAATATGCTTTCATTAGTATAAATACAGCAGCTGAAGATCATAAGTTGTACCTGTGTTGATAATGCTTCCCCAGTCAGAAGAGACTGCTGTCCTGTACTTACTGTGAAAGTTGCTGTCATGTCCAAATCTGGACATCTCTTTTATACAACCACCAAATTCAGCTCCCCTCTTAGTTTCAAGTGATACTGGAAGAAAAAAACACTGAAGGTTCAGAGTTGTGTTTTAAAGTTGCTGTGGCTGTCCTGTGTGGCAAGACTGTTTTCTGTGAAGCACTTGAAATATGTCTCCAAGATGCAGATTTCTACTAGGTGGGTTTAGCCATGGCTAACTGCTCAGTTTGTGTATCTTGGGGAAGTGTGGCTAGAAAGCTGTCTTGCTGAAAGGAACCTGGAATTGTAATTGACAAGCAACTCAATATGAGCAAGCAGTGTGCCCAGGTGGCAAAGAAAGACAAAGGCGTCCTGGCTTGGATGAGAAACGGTGTGCCCATAAGGAGTAGAGAGGTCCCTTTGGACTCTGCTGTGGTGAGGCCACACCTTGAGTATTGTGTTCAGTTTTAGGCATCTCAATACAAGAGAAATTTGAAGCTGCTGGAGTGAGTGCAGAGAAGGGCAACAAAGCTGGGGAAGGACCTGGAGAATAAAATCTGGTGAGGAGCAACTGAAGGAGCTGGGGCTGTTTAGTCTGAAAACGAGGAGGTTGAGGGGAAACCTCATCACACTCTACAGCTACTTGAAAGGAGGTTGTGGAGAGGTTGATGCTGGTCTCTTCTCACAGGTAATTAGTGATAGAACAAGAGGGAACAGCCTTAAGCTGTGACTGGGTAGGTTTAGACTGGACGTAGGGAAAAAATTTTTTCATAGGTAGGGTGATCAGGCATTGGAATGGGCTGCCCAGGGAGGCAGTTGAGTCGCCAGCCCTGGATGTTTAACTGTAGTTTGGATGTAGTGCTTGAGAATATGGTTTAGGGTGAGCCTTGTAGAGTGGGATTATGTGTTGGATTTGGTGATCCTGAGAGTCTTCTCCAACTTGAATGTTTCTGTGATTCTGTGATATTGTCTTTTCCACTTCATTATCTTAAGTTTCAGAAGATGAATTGCACTTGAATTCCATTTATTTGTATGCAGATTATTTTTACATTAGGAAGTAGGAAAACTTAATATATGGTTGGAGCCCCTAAGAAATCAAAATGTTTGCTTTGAGCACAATAGGTGATGATGTTACTTAATTAGTAGTTACCACTAGAACGTAGGAGCATTACTTGCATGTAACTACAGATTGCCAGTCTTTGACTTCAGTACTTAAGAAAATTTTAGATCAGTTACGTATTTGTAAGGTGACTCAAGGGTGTATTAGTTAAAGCATGTGCTATATTGAAAGCTGTTTCTAGTTCAAAATGTAACAGTTTTGCACTTTTTGTTTTCCCATGTACCTGTCAAAGTATTTAAAAAAAACCATGAGTGAACCCAGGAGCACTGAATTTGTCTGTGCTTGGGAGATGTGGTTAATCAGAAGAACAGTACCTGAAAATACAGGACTTTTAATGGAGCAGTACTCAGAAATTACTAGATGATTATACCTATAGTGGCTGTAATACTTTCCTCTTTAGGTTAAAATTCAAATTTACATGTTTCACAATTGCTCTCTAAATCCATTTATTTGGAGATTCATTCTTTAAGAGATTAGGTTGATTGTAAAGTAGCGGTCTGTTCTTGTTTTTCTTCTGCAGTGCATGCTTGGGCAAGTCCATCGTGGAAATATGAGAGAGTAAACATTTCTAGATCTATGCTCTTCATTTTTTTTTTTCCCTTTTCTCTCTAGTCAAACATTTAGTTTAACTGCTGAATGAGCAGCAGTCTTGAAACAACTTATTGCTACACCCTGGTACACTGGCAGCTTAAGGCAACATGAAGGTTAGTGCCGTAAATTCAGGAGAGCCTGGTAATANTCTGAAATGTTCTAGTGTAGCATGAGGTGTAGAAGGTGCTCAATTCAGAATTCCATGCTGGATAACATCCACATTTCTGTCCTGACAGCATATGATTATATCCTAATGCTTTGTTTAGCAATGCCATTAAGGCTTGTCTGTGGCCTTCTTTTCCCCATCCCCTATGTCAAAGACCATAATACACATATGTAAACAACAGTGGATGTTTTGACGTTTCTTGGCATTATGTTCTAATGTATTTATGGCAACAAGACATGTCATTGTTGTTCAGTGTCATTCCTGGAGGGCCAACATTATTCAAGGACAGCAGACTCACTGTTCAAACTGCATGCAGTGAGACTTGCCAGGAGCAAGTCAGGTATTAGAATATGTTGCCCAGGAGGTAGTGGATTCACCGTCCCTGGACATGTTCAAGAAATGTTGGACACGGCACTCTGGGACATGATTCAATGGTCATGGCTGTGTTAGGTTGATGATTGGATGATCTTAGAAGTCTATTCAACCAAGACAATTCTGTGATTCTGTCTCTTGCTGAAATGACTGTTAAAGGGGGTCTGTGAAAAACCATGCTCTCATTAAAAAATAATCTGGCCAGAAGTCACAAGAAGAGGGTTTTTAGGCATTCAGTCAAGAACTTTTCTCCTTCAAGGTCATAAGGAAAAATAACTCAGTTATAGAACATGTTCTGCACACCTGAGCATTTTTCAAAGTTCTTCTGGAAGCCTACTTGTTGTAGCACCTCTGCTGTGAGGTTTAAGAAGACTTCTGAAGATATACCTGAATATATCTTCACAGAATCATAGAATCTGGTCAGTTGGTCTCTGCTTTGATATGTTAAAGCACCTCCTAGCCCTACAGTTGTATTTATCATAGAATCATAGTCAGTCAGGATTGGAAGGGACCACAAGGATCATCTAGTTCCAACCCCCCTGCCATAGGCAGGGACACTCTACCCTAGATCAGGCTGGCCAGAGTCTCATCTAGCCTGGCCTTAAACACCTCCAGGGATGGGGCCTCAACCACCTCCCTGGGCACACCACTCCAGGCTCTCACCACTCTCATGCTGAACAACTTCCTTCTCACATCCAGTCTGAACCTACCCATCTCCAGCTTCACTCCATTCCCCCTAGTCCTGTCACTCCCTGATATCTTGAAAAGTCTCTCCCCAGCTTTTTTGTAGGCCCCCTTCAGATACTGGAAGGCCACAAGAAGGTCACCTCAGAGCCTCCTCTTCTCCAGACTGAACAGCCCCAAGTGTTTCAGTCTGTCCTCATAGCAGAGCTGCTCCAGCCCTCTGACTATCCCCGTGGCCCTTCTCTGGACACGGTCCAGCATGTCCACATCCTTCTTGTAATGGGGGCTCTAGAGCTGGATGCAATACTCCAGGTGCGGTCTCACCAGAGCAGAGTAGAGGGGGGGGAATCACTTCCCTTGTGACCTGCTGGCCACACTTCTCCTGATGCAGCCCAGAATCTGGTTGGCCCCTCTGGGCTGCAAGTGCACACTGCTGGCTCATGTTGAGCTTCTCATCCACCAGCACTCTCAAGTCCCTCTCCTCAGGGTTGCTCTTCAGCCAGTCACTGCCCAGCCTGTATTTGTGCTTGGGATTGCCTCAATCCAAATGCACGACCTTGCACTTGGTCATGTTGAACCTCATGAGGTTGTCTTGTGCCCACCTCTCCAGCCTGTCCAGGTCCCTCTGGATGGCATCTCTGCCCTCCAGTGTGTCTGCTGCACCACATAGCTTGGTGTCATCAGCAGGCTTACTGAGGGTGCACTCAATGCCTCTCTCCATGTTACCGACAAAGATGTTGAACAAGACTGGTCCCAGGACTGATCCCTGAGGGACTCCGCTTGTCACTGGCCTCCACTTGGACATGGACCCATTGACAGCCACTCTTTGGATATGGCCATCAAGCCAGTTCTTTGTTTTGCCAGCTTGGACACCATTTGTTGTTTCTTTCTGGTCTCCTTGAATACTTCTGATTTTGGGTGCTTCTACTAATGCCACCTGTAGCTGGCTACTCTTGCGCTTGTGAAGTGAGACAGTGCCAACTGCATGAGGTTCAACAAGTCAAAGTGCAAGGTCCTCCATGTGGATTGGGCCAATGCCAGGCAGAAAAGCAGGCTGGGTGCAGAGTGGGTTGAGAGCAGGTCTGAAGAAAGATACTTGGGTGTATTGATTGATGAGAAGCTCAACATGTGCTGGCAGAGCGCTCATGCAGTCCAAAAGGCAAATGATATCCTAGGCTGCATCAAGAGGAGTGTGGCCAGCAGGTCAAGAGAGGTTGTTCTTCTCCTTGCTCTTGTGAGACCCTACCTCCAATACTGCACCCAGTTCCAGTGTCCCCATTAGAAGAAGGACACAAAGCTGTTGGAGTCAGTCCCGGAAGGTCACAAAGATGATCCAAGCACTGCAACAACTCTGCAGTGAGGGTAGGCAAGAGCCCTGGGGTTGTTCAGCCTAGAGAAGACGCTAGAGAGACCTTACAGCTGCCTTCCAAGACCCGAAGCGAGCCTACAGGAATGCTGGAAGAGACTTTTTACAAGGACATCTAGCAACAGAACAAGGGGAAGTTATTTTACACTGAGGGAAAGCCGATTTCAGCTGGATCTTACGAAGAAGTTCTTTAGTATGAGGGTGGTGAGACTCTGGAATAGATTGCTGAGGCAGGTTGTGGATGCTTTGTTGCTGGAAGTGTTCAAGGCTGGGCTGGATGAGGCCTTGCAGAGCTGAGTCTAGTTTAGCGGCACCTCTGCCCATGGCAGGGATTGGAGTAGATGATCTCTAAGGTCCCTTCCAATCTAAGACATTTTACAATTCTATGTACATTTTACCCTTAGTTTTTCCTGTTCATAAAACACAGCATATGGAACTCAACCAAACACTGTTTCCTGTGTGCTTATAGATCCATAACCAACAACTTCTCATCAGTGAGAAGTTTCCTTTGCTCTTACTGATCTTTCCAGATAGTCATTGTAAGAAATTACTTAACATGCAGTGCAGGGGCTCCAAACTTCATTTAGGCTTTTCCAGCTTCCAAGATGAAGAAATGCCAAATATGGTCCAGTTTGAACATCCTGAGCTCCATAGGAATATTACTACTTTCTAACCCCTCTCTAAATGTCAGTCTGCGGTTTGACAGTTTCTGGAAGAATACTGCTAAGTTTAGATGCTTTGATTTTTGCAGTATGCTCCTTGTACTGTACAGGCAGGGATCTTAATGTTCTTTGTAATTTATTATGTTTTCTCTGTTAGTATTGGCATTTTTTGCAGAAGTATATACTATCACCACATGGTACTTAGTGTAAGCTTTTTTCATTTTTATGAGGTTTTCCTCACATTCACGGGCCAAACACAGTTGCTTATTCCCTGGGATGAAGTAACTTTTCATTTGAAGGTTAGTGGTAAATATAAGTAGAAGGACTACTTTGCATGACAGCTTTTTCCTGTAAAGCATCAGAGCCCTGTTGTTTTACTTTGTTTAGGTCTTAATAAGGATAAGTAGTGACAGGACTAAGGGGAATGGAGTGAAGCTGGAGATGGGTAGGTTCAGACTGGACATGAGGAGGAAGGTCTTCCCCATGAGAGTGGTGAGAGCCTGGAATACGTTGCCCAGGGAGGTGGTTGAGGCCCCATCCCTGGAGGTGTTTAAGGCCAGGCTGGATGAGGCTGTGGCCAGCCTGATTTAGGGTAGGGTGACCCTGCCCACGGCAGAGGGGTTGGAACTAGATGATCCTTGTGGTCCATTCCAACCCTGACTGACTCTATGATTCTATTCCATGATTTTAAAAAAGAAAACATGAAGAAACTGTTATACAAAATTAATTACAAAAATGTAACTAGGTGTTTGATATGACTGCAGTTTTTCCTCCCAAGTAGACTCTGAAATTGCTACTCTGTGTGCCAAGTAATCTCAAGAGCAGTCTGTCATGATAGTTGCTTTTTCACATTTTAGCCAAGAATGGAAATTCTTGGTGTAAAGAATGTCAGACTTGCTCTCGGATCTTGAAAGCCAAGAATGAACAGCCTGGCAAACCTTTATGTTTCAGAAGCATGATTGTGACAATTGCAAATCAGAGCTTGCTCTGTGTGCTAGTTTGAGCCTAGATAGAATGTTTTGGTGAGAAGGACTAGATCATAGGCTGTAAAATGAAAAAGATGGTGATGTCTACTTTGCTCATAGTCTTGATGAGATGTGTAAAAAAGGAAAGCAAAACATAGATGTAGTCACTTTGCTCTTCGCTCTTTGCCTGCTGGGGAGCTCTGGGCTGCTGGCTGAACTCCACCTTACTCTCTAACCTCACTCTCCGTTTCCTTNACGCCCAAACCACCACGCTCTGAAGGAGGAAGAATTTGCAAGTTGTCTTCATGCTGGAGCTAAAACCTTGTCATGGGTTTTTAAAAGAGCAGAGAGAGTGAGCTGCTTTCTAATGAATTGGAAAAGAAATACAGATTTATATTTGAAAAGAAAGAGAGAGAAAAATTGCAGAGCATATACAGGATATACAGCAACGCCTCTTAAATCTTCCCCCAACCCAAAACTAATCCACAATCCCCAATGCCTCTTTCCTCCCCTCAGCACCTCTGTGCCCATAGGCCCAGACGAGGCCTCTGCTGCCATAACCAGGCCCATTCCGTACGTGTTTACCTAGGTAGGTAGCTCCCGCCAGAGACAGCAGGCAGGAGGGGCAGGAAAGGAGCACCAGTTGGCCTTGCTGCCAGCTCATAAAGAGATGTAAGAATTATAGGATTGAATAACAATTTTACACTTTCCTGTGTCCACCCTCTGGATTTCTCCAGTTGAGGATTTTTAACTCCATGGTTCCCAGCCTGTGAAAAGTCTCCAGGACAGGCCTTTTTGAGGAATCATTTGGTGAGATCTAAGCCCGGCATGGGTTCACAGACCTGTCTGATCAGTGGGCTTAGGAGCCAGCCTGTCCTGCAGTCTGGGGTTTTCTGCACATCGCAGGCTCCTCCCAGGCTCTCTCAGGTGATCCTGCAATGGGACTGTCTGAACTTGGCCTTCAGTTCATTTAAAGTAAAAAGGAGGTCATGATCTCAGATTCTCAGTGCAAAGTTCTTCTAAGAAGTGTTATGTGCTGTGATGTTAATACGGTGTTCAGGTCCTGGATGGAGACAGGGGGTGCAAGCTGAAACACAGAGGTGTTTCACTGTGACAGAAACTGAACACAGAGACAGGCTGCACAGAGAGGTGGTGGAGGCTTGTCCTGGGTTAACACAGCCCACTGTCACAAGCAAGCCACCTGCCCCATACACACAGGGGAGGGAAAGTAGCACATAAAAACTCTGGGTTGAGATAAAGAATTTTATGAAGTCGTGAGCTATACAGTTAGCTTGACAGAAGCTAGTGATGAAATGGTACCCCACATCTGAGCACACAGCAGCCAACAGAAAAGAGCAACACTCCAAACTCAGAAACTGGAAGCAGTAACCAGAACAGGAAGCCTCTCATGTTGCAATCTGAACTTCAAGCCTCACAATATTTTGTTTCAGCCAACCCTTTCATTTTAAAGTTGACATGATGCAACACTATGTTGAATATACATCAGATTCAACTCAACCCATGACCACACTCCACCCATAAAGATCTTGCAAAGCCCTCTGGTTGGACTGGGTGATCTTGGAGGTCTCTTCCAACCTGGTTGATTCTCTGTGCTCCTGGGCATACAGCTTCAAGTGACCAAGTATGAGCAGGGCGTTTAGACAAGATGACCTCCAGGTGCCTTCCCACCTCAGCTGTTCTGTGATTTTGTGGCCATAGGCACTTCTGGTTCTTTGGAGTAGTTACATGTAGAGCAGTTTGTTTCTCTCTGAGTTCTTTTGTGGTTGAGCCTGTGAGTTAGTTATCTCTGAGCTAGAGGGGTGAAGTTAGAGATGAGCAGGATGTTCCAGTCTCTGGAGTCTTTTGTAAATTAGGACCATTCATTAGTATAGAATAGAATCAACCAGATTGGAAGAGACCTCCAAGATCATCCAGTCCAACCTAGCACCCAGCCCTCTCCAGTCAACTAGACCATGGCACTAAGTGCCTCATCCAGGTTTTTCCTGAACACCCCCAGGGACGGTGACTCCACCACCTCCCTGGGCAGCCCATTCCAATGCCAATCACTCTCTCTGTGAAGAACTTCCTCCTAACATCCAGCCTATACCTCCCCCAGCACAACTTGAGACTGTGTCCCCTTGTTCTGTTGCTGGTTGTCTGGGAGAAGAGACCAACCCCCACCTGGCTACAGCCTCCCTTCAGGTAGTTGTAGACAGGAATGAGGTCACCCCTGAGCCTCCTCTTCTCCTGGCTAAACACCTACAGGTCCGTCAGCCTCTCCTCATAGGGTTTGTGTTCCAGGCCCTTCACCAGCCTTGTTGCCCTTCTCTGCCTTAACTCTGTAGATGTATCTCAGCTGTTTAAAATCAAGACTCTATCTTTTGATTTATCTTACTGCTTAGTGATACCTGCTCACTTTTTCCAGAGCTAAATTGAGAGACCTCTACACAAGGTACCTATTCTGCAGTGCTGCTTTTAGCAAGCCTAGGAATACAGCTGCCAGAATACTGACAGTTTAATTGCTGAGCATCCAGCTTTGCTTTCTGAAGCTGTTGATGAAATAATTTAACACAGCTAAGGTGTATGTAAGTCATAGAAGAGATCAGACTCTGTTCCATAGAAGTGACACTCTCCGTACCTCTCTTTGCTAGCTATGCCAATGAAATGTTATCTGTAAGCTCACCACTGATATTGGTGGCTCAGAATACCCCAAATGATGATTTATTACACCACTGTCCTTATTCTGAGATAAAAGCTGTCTTTGAGCAAGCTGAAAGACAGCATGCTGACAAATTAGCCAAAGAAATGAGGCATATAAAATTGCAAGAAGTTTGCAGTTTCTGTTTTGGGTGAAAGTAATGGTCTGTCAAAATAGCAGCCTGAAATGTGTGCTGCAGTGGCCAGACTGCTTATCAGGTGCTCTTGTTTAATTCACAGCAGGTATTTCTTGAGGAGGCGTGAATGGGAACCCTGATTTTAGTAACTAAATTGATTTTTTAAGAAGCTATTTCATGTGGATTTATTTTTCTTTCTGGTGGTAAAACAAGGTCAATTTGTGCTTCAGATGTACAATTGAAAAACCCTCTTCTAGCAAATTAGATGTATCATGCTCAATGGCAGATGTTGTCTGTGGAGGGGAATACCTCTACTTTTCTCCTACTCTAAATAGTACTCTATTGTACTCTAAATAGATCATGAGAGGCTGCAGCAGATGTAGCTATGAGCAGTGCTGTAACTGGCTATAGCCTTCCATACTCTTTCCCTCCTCATGGCAGCACAGTGGCATTTCAAGTTCCCAGTGCAACAGCATGGACTCTTAGAGACATATTGGAGTGCACAAATGTTGTAGCTGTGTAAGAGAAAGGAAGGACTTGAGTGAAGCAATTAATGGAACGTAACACACCACACCCCAGTAAACCAGTAGAATCAAGCTTTGTAAAAATTATCCAGAAGCTGGATGTTTTCTAATCACCCACACACTTGTCTGAGTCTAAGTAAGTGCTGCTGGCAGCTGCTCCCACTGTCGGCCTGCAATGCTCTTGGTGACATCCAGGCAACATCCAGGAGTCTCTCTGTTGGAGGTGTTTTCCTGACTCCAACTGCAAGACCACCTGAAGGTTTTTTTCCTATAGGTTAATCAGTGATTAACACACTTAGCAGGACACTGATACCATTCCAGAGCAGCCAGTTCCATTATTTTCTGTAATTTTGTCAGCTCCAAGACTGACTTTGTGCATAGGTCATGGCTGGATTTCTTGACATCAGCAGATATAAGACGAAGAAAGATTGTATTTGCTGGGTGTTAGATTGCACTTAACTGTAATTGCCATATCGTGCCAGTCCTCTCCCCTTTTCTGTGGCATTCTGTGGTGTGGGAGTCTCTGTGGAAATGGAATTAGATGTGACTGCCTGGAACCCACTTTCTCTTGGAACCGTATGCAACTTTGAGTAAAGGCACTTGAATGAAGTGCTGGAAATGCCTGTTCAAAGCCTCTGGCATGTATGAATTTCTCTACACTATCTCCAGAAGAAATTCTGTTTCTGTGCTGGTAAATTAGTTTTCATTGGTTGGGGAATAGTAAGCAGTGGCAGAATAATTGTAGAATAATTCAGGCTAGAAGGAGCCTCAGGACGTCATCTCGTCTAGCCTGCTCAAAGCCAGATCACTTTTGTGAATGTATTTATTAACTCCCATTTGCTTAATGTCCTTTTCACTCTTTCTTCTGCTTGCTTAATCTCCATGAAAATATGCAACTATGTGCAAAGCGAGGTGAAGAATGAATGCATAGAGGGGGTGACTGAATTAATCTCACAGAAACTTGTTGCAAAAAGTCTGATCTTCAGCCAGCAGTCACACCTGCCTGCTCATAAGAGTCTATATGAACTGCAGAATGTTGCCATGGGCAGAAGAGTGTGTCAAGACGAAGTATTTAAATTCTCCAGCTTCCAAGAGGAATAATGCTAGAATGCAATTGTTCATCTTGTTATTGATGTGAATTTCTTTGAAAAATCTGATCTATAATCCAAATATAGTATCAGTGGTAGTAGGTAGATTGTCTTTAAGCTTGTCTGGGGACAGAATGGCTGGAGAGCGGCGAGGAAGAAAGGGACCTGGGGGTACTGGTGGATAGTAGTCTGAAGATGAGCCAGCAGTGTGCCCAGGTGGCCAAGAGAGCCAGTGGCATCCTGGCCTGTATCAGGAACAGTGTGGCCAGGAGGAGGAGGGAGGTTATTCTTCCCCTGTACTCAGCACTGGTCAGGCCACACCTTGAGTGCTGTGTCCAGT
>WAAF01013358.1:81707-95536 GCA_013400475.1 Tricholaema leucomelas
GGTGGAGTCACCGTCCCTGGAGGTGTTCAAGAAAAGACTGGATGAGGCACGTAGTAAAATGGTCTATTTGACTGGACAGGGCTGGGTGCTAGGTTGGACTGGATGATCTTGGAGGTCTCTTCCAACCTGGTTTATTCTATTCTGTTCACTATTCTCTTTTCAGTTTTGATGCGGGGAAAATATCACCTTTGTCAACACTTGGCAATCTTTCATTTTAGCTCACATACAATGTGAAGGTTAATGGTCTGGGTATTTCAAAGATTCTTTTTTGTCTTACTGATAATTCCTGATACTTTTCCTGTTGCCCTCTGTAGCACCGTGTTTATAGTTCTTAAGATAATTATCCGAGTGCTTTTAACACATGACAGGGTATAGTTACTTAACTATTTTATGTAGATATAACATACATTTTAAATTTCTTAGCAGATTCAGGGAGAGCAAAGTGTCTGAGGTGGCACAGAAGTTAGTATCCTTGTTTGTGTATTTGTGTAAGCCCTTAAAAGGTCACAGGATGTTAGGCGTTGGAAGGGACCTCCATAGATCACTGAGTCCAACCCTTCCGGCAGAGCAGGACCGTGGAATCTAGCTCAGGTTGCACAGGAATGCATCCAGACAGGGCTTGAAAGTTTGCAGAGAAGGAGACTCCACAATCTCTCTGGAGCCTGTTTCAGTGCTCCATGACACTTACTGTAAAGAAGTTCTTCCTCATGTTGAGGTCGAATTTCCTGTGCTGTAGTTTGTACTCATTACCCCCTGTCCTATCAGAGGGCACAACTGAGAAGAGTTTATCCCCTCCCTCTTGACCCTCAGCCCTCGTATATTTATAAACATTGATTAGATCCTCTCAAGATATTCTTTTCACCAGATAAAAAAGCCCCAGGTCCTTCAGTCTCTCCTCATGGGTCTCATGTTCTAGGTCCTTCATCATCTTTGTCGTCCTCTGTTGGGCTCTTGTGAGTCCTGTCCCTCCTGAATTGGGGAGCCCAAAACTGAAACCAGTATTCCAGGTGAGGTCTCACCAGGGCAGAGTAAAGAGGGAGGAGAACCTCTCTTGATCTGCTGTCCACACTCCTCTTAATGCACCCCAGGATCCCACTGGCCTTCTTGGCCGCAAGGGCACATTGCTGTCCCATGGGTAGCTTCTTGTCCACCAGGACTCCCAGGTCCTTCTCCACAGGGCTGCCTTTCAGCAGATCACCTCCCAGCTTGTACTGCACAATTTTTTTATTCCTTCCCAGATGTAGGTCTGTGATTCTTGACTGCTGCGGCTGGGTCTTGTGAACTAAATGTAGGCTGACTGGCTTGCGTATACAGATGTAATTAATGAAATGCTTCTAAAAGTGCACACCTCTGCTGAGATAAAGTACATAGTTTTATAGCTTCTATTTGTATTACTCAAGAGCACTTAGTTGTAGTGATTGACAAAACTATTTTATGCCCTACAGCTTGCCTTGAAGGGATCTAACTATGCTGGTCTACTGGAGCGGCATCGCATTCATACGAAAAATGTGGAACATGTTGTAGACAGTTTACGGTAAGAATGCGTGGATGTTGAGCATTTCAGACACAGTGCAAATATCTGTGGGTTGTGTGAAACAATGAAAGGAAGCTTTGTGCTACAGGGTTTCATAAAATAGGAATACTGAAAACAGGATGATGCAGATGAACAGTTGTTCCTGAAAACAAACGAGAAAGATGTAAAGGATTTGCATGTCAAATGCTTACAGGCCAAATGCTGCTGTAATTAGGCCTTAATTACATGTCAGTTTTTTCAGAAGGGTGTGACAAGAAGCAATACAGGACACATACAAGCTTTTTTCTGCACTTTGTAGGAACGAGAGGATAGAAGTTCGTCTTGTTAAACGTCGAGAATATACTGAAGAGACAGTTCAATGGGCAGATGCTGTTATATCAGCAGGAGGTATGCTTCAGGGAAGGGGGAATGATTTGGTTCAGTATGTTTCATACATTTTTCAAAAGTATTTTGCAATGCTTGAAGCATGTGAAGGTATGCACATGGAGAAAACAATTTTCTTACCTAGCTGTCAGAAAGTAGGATAAAATATAATGATTACGACTGCTGGGGGTTGGGCTCAGGTGATCCTTGAGAGTTGCTTCCAGCCCAAAATGTTCTGTGATTCTGTCGTTCTCTCTGCCTATAGTATCCAGAATTGTGGCCCTGGGAATTGAATCTCAGCACATGGCTGCTTTGAAAATACTCAATTGTCTTGTGTAAAACAGTATTAACTGCAGAATTTATAGTAGTTTTCTACTAAAGAGGGTATAATGCTTCATGTCCTATGATTATACATAAACCCCACTTCTTGGGTTTTTGTATATGAGGTGAGCTAACATAATACCTTTTCCTCCCCTTTCTCAAACTCGCTTTCTTGCTTTCACACTTAGTTTTGGTGATTGGAGTATCTTGTTGGATGGTACAAGTCAAAGTATGCAACTTTTGAGCCGTCTGCACCACTGATTAGAACTTCTTAGATGAATCAATAAAGCAGCTAACCACCAGTGCACTTAACTTGTTTCTTTCTAACGCTGTATTACAGTAGTTATTACATTGATGGGCCAAGGCCAATTGTTTGAGTTTCAATAAGGCCAAATGCCAGGTTCTGCACTTTGTTCACAGCTCTATGCAGTACTACAGGCTTGGGGAGGAGTGGCTGGAAAGCTGCTCAGCAGAGAGGGACCCATGCATGTTAATTGAACATGAGCCAGCAATGTACTCAGGTGGCCAAGAAGGCTTACAGCATACTGGCATGTATCAGAAACAGTATGGCCAGTAGGACCAGGGAAATATTTTACCCCTGTATATGGCACTGGTGAGGCCACATCTCAAATACTGTGGTTGCTTAGCCTAGAGAAAAGGAGATTGAGGGAGTATCTTGCTGCTTTCTACAGCTCCCTGTAGGAAGGTTGTGGGGAGGTAGAGTCAGTCTGTTCAACCAAGTAACAAGTGATAGGGCAAGAGGAAACAGCCTCATGTTGTACCAAGGGCAGTTTAATTTGGATATTAGAAGGAATTTCATTACTGAAAGGGTGATCAGGCATTGGAACAGCTTGCCCAGGGCAGTGGTGGAGTGCTCATCCCTGGAATTGTGTAGACAATTAGGGGTATGGTCTAGTTAAGGACTTGTCAGTGTTATGTTAATGATGACTCAGTGATCTTAAAGGTCTTTTCCACTCTAGGCAATTTTGTAGCTCTGTGAAATATGCAGTATGTTGCTAGGCTCTGACATAATGTTCAGTCTTCTGTGGCCATTGACCTACCTTTCTTTCATCTGTATTGGTCCACTTTGCCCTTAGCAGAGGTTACCGTGCAGAATGGGTAGAAAGAGACACGTGTACAGTCCTGCAGCATCCTAACAAACTCCTGTAGATTTCAAATAACTCCTCTAAGCTGTGGAGATCAAAATGCCGATTTGTCTGTGGCAGCATTTGTCATGGTTATGTGGTTCACAGCTGGGAAGTGATCCGAGGTTTTCAAAGCTTGTATTAGGTGCAAAGATTGATTCAGCTGTCCTCTTTGACGGGAGGGAGAGGATATCAGTATTTCAAGAAACCCATGACACTTAGAAGATTTGCCCTTCAACAGTTTTATCTAAGACTTCTTTTTCAAATGTGCCTATGTGGGTCCAGATAGGACCTTTAAATTGTGGCTTCTAGGAGAGCAACAGATTAAACTAAAGTAGTTGTTTTCATGTGATCCACATGAAATAATAACAAATTTGGTATTATTTTTTGTCTCCTGCGGCTTTGATTAGCAGTAGTTCCCAAATTTATTTCCTTAAATTGTTTCTTTTACTAGCTGATAAACATGCAGACTTTTCTATAGATCTCCTCTCAAACTTGCTCCTGTCAAAATATGTATAGCTGTAAGTCATATTTTTTACAGTTGCATTTTCCATGTTAAATTCAGTTGTCACTACTCTGCTTTGAAAGGTGTCAGTAGTTTTGTGCGCCCATTTTATTTTTGTGCAGCTTACCTCACCAGTTGTTAATAGAAAAGTCAGTAGTGATAATGCTTCAGGACATGTGAGACCATTTTGTTTTGGATACTGGAAAGTAAAATGAAACTAACTTTTGTTCTGCTTTTTTTGTTTATGTAGGAGATGGTACAATGTTGTTGGCAGCCAGTAAGGTCTTTGATAAATATAAACCAGTTATTGGAATAAATACTGATCCTGAAAGGTAAAAACACTCTTGGGAAGGCAATGCTTCATTAATATGAGACACAGTTTGCATTTGTGCTCACGATGCATGAGGGATGCCTGTAGCATTTGATAGCTTAAATGTCTGGTTTAGTGCACCATAAATATCAAGTGAACCTGCTGTTTCATTAGAAAGTTTCCCCAATGACTTATCCTGTTTTATCCAAGGGGACATTAAGTACTATTGGATAAGCATGACTCAAACTGCCAGAGCCTTTTTCACTCACCAGTGTAACAGTACTTGAAGCTAGTTAGCTTGTATTGTTAACCAGAAGTCTGAGACTAGGGATGGTAGTACAGAAGAGAAAAAGAAACAAAACCAACTAAATGTGGTGCCTGAGCACACAGAAACTTGGTTTCTTTATAAAGATGTGAATCCTAATAGAAATCTGATAGGGGCACAGATTAAGGAGTTTTTTCTGGTAAGCCATGTCATGTCTTAGAGGACACAGTCTCCATAGTCAGTTAATGTCCTATTATAAACTCCGTGAGTTGCATCCACCTAGCCAAAAGACTGATTTGGGCAGGTGGGTGCAGTGTATTAGTACTGTGTGGTCAGTATAATTTTCAAATGGCTGGCAAATGAATCTCAGAATTCACTAAGGCTCTGTCCGCTGAGATTTGCAGACTTAGATTTGCAGATTTAGGTTTCTACTTTTGAGGTTATAAGCAAACTTAATCTTATGAGACAGGAAAGTGGTGACCAGGGGTTTTAATTCCATCCGTTCCTTCCATACCTTCCTCCTCTTCCAGAACTTTTCAGATGCTGTGAATAGATACTCTGCTTTATCAAGCCTGAATAGTGGGGTTCAAATTGCAAGTGCCTTCAAGCGATTGAATATCACTCATAAAAGGGGAGCAATGTTTAGTGTTTTGTCTTTGACATGAGATTCTTTTGATCTTAGGCATGTTGCTTACCTGTCTCATATCACTAACTTGTGTGTAAATGGAGGAAGTTTTCAGTTGCAATGTGTATTAAGCTTGGATTCCTTGCTTCGAACTGTGGTGACAGGAGCTGTGTTAGTAGCTGAACAGCCAGTTTTTAAGGGAAGTGGGAGACACATCCTGTGTCTCACATACATACACCCCAGGAGCTGAAAGAGGTGTATTATTGCTGATGTGCTATTATGTAAGAATAGTAAGGTTCATAAAAGGTCAAAGTGTAGCTTTGTTGTATGTAACAGAAAGAGGTACTTGTTTTGTTTTTTGCTTTGTTTTGTTTTAAAGGTACAAAGTCCTCATACTTGTACTGTCATTTTCATTGTCCTTTTTGCTACCAGATCAGAGGGCCACTTATGCTTACCTGTGAGATATACACACTCATTTCCTGAAGCACTACAGAAGCTTTATCGTGGTGAGTTCAGGTAGGATTCAGTGATCTTTGGTTTTGTAGAACATGATATGATTGAGAAATACTTACGGATATGCAACTCCTAAGGAGCAGATGATGCTTATTGAGATCTTAATACCTCAGATTGCAAATTCTGTGTAGATGGTTACCATGTTGAGAAATGGGTTTATGGTCACAAGTGAGACTGGAATGCAAAGATAAAAGTGACTGCCAATTTCAGCAAAAAGGCTCTTGTTTTGACCTCCAGTCACCAATTGCACTGGATCAGACTCTCTGGAAGAGCTTCTGATGGCTCGGAATTTACCTAAGGACAGTGAAGTGCCAGAGTCTGGAAAAGTGAGATTGTCTTTTCTCATTATCCCTCAAGTGTCAGTCAATGCAACAATCTGTGTAAGCACTTACCTTGCAGTCCCATGAGAAAAACAGCATTATTGATTTGTAAAGGGCAAACTATGTCATGCTACCCGTAATTCTTTTTTGATGGTCAGTGGCGCAGCAGGATCTTGGACTAGAGGTATAATAGAAGTACAGTTCCATTGTTTTAATTTTGTGGGGGTTTTGACATGTTGTAGCATGAGTATTTTTAGGAGGCTAGCGTAGTGATACTCAATGCTTGCTGTCTATATAACTACACAAATTTAAGGGCAGGTTGGTAGCTATGCTAAAGATGTATTGAATGAGGCTATACAAGGTTGGCAATGAGAAAAAAATATTTAAGTAGTTACATAAAGTATAAGCCTTCCTTGCTGTAATCTCAGGAAAGCTGGCTGGTGTCATTCAGATGTCAACAGTACAAACTGGGAAAAGATGCAGTCTTAGCACTTTTGTGATTTACTTTCTTAACTGAAGCTACTATTACTGTTTTATATGTCTAAACCGTAGGAGGCAAAAAGAATTGGTACCTCCTCTAGGAAAAAAAATCTGAATGTTGTAACAGCCTAAGGAAGAATGGCTTTTATGTCCTTGTCTTTCCTCACTTGAATTCCTCTTAGGCATCCTGGAGTTCCTAGGATAGGAGGAAGTCTTAAAATGAGAGGATGCTTGTGGCCTTTATGTATAAAAGGATGGATAGAGCAGCTCTTCTGGACAATACAAATGAAAGATGGTAAAAATACAGCCTATGTTGCATATGAAATCCTGAGAGCTTCTTGTTCCCAAAATCATCAGTGATGAATTCATAAAATAAGATCATATGCCTAAAAAGAGGAGTTGTTAATTTTTGTAGTCTACTGTTGGCCTGTGTCCTCTCATTTTACACTTTAACAAAAAGGAATAGTTAGAAAACTGATAATTGCAAAGTATTTACATTTTAAATTAACTTTCTAAAACTAAAAATTATAGTGGAAGCTATAAGACTTGAAATGTGACTTGGAATATATTCGACTTCTAATTTTAAGATGTTCTGCTTTGAGAGTGAAGACTCTCTGATCCTGTCTAATTCTGTAATGAATGTTTCAGCTACTGATACCAACTTCTTCTCCTCTCCAAGGTGGCAGTGGCGGCAAAGAATCCGACTGTATCTTGAAGGAACTGGTATTAACCCAATCCCTGTAGATTTACATGAACAGCAGCTGAGCCAGGAACAGCACAGCAGGGCTCACATAAATGAAAGATTCCAGGATCAAAGTAAGTTGAAATCTGACCAGAATACTACTATCTGCTGGCAAAATACCTGAGCTTTGAAAAAATGCTGTCTCAGGGTTGTTATAGACACTCAGGATTGTCACATGAACATTTAACATGTGCTCCTCCATGCTACGTATATGTGTCTGTGTGTGTATGCATACACCTATCTTGTGCTAAATTTGGGGTAGGTTACTTAATAGTTGAAAAAGCTGGTTACAGACTTTCAGCAAGCAAATGAGAAGATAGAAGTCAGAATCTCCCCTTGGGTAGCTGAAATATTTTCTTTATGGTGGATTGAAGATGCATAATTCTGTCCTTAACCAGTGTCTAGCATTTCCTCACTGAAACGTCCTTAGTCAACAGGAATAATTTGGTAATTCCCTCAATTACCCTGTGATATAAAGTATAATTCTTTCAACTTGTATCGGAAATGTCTGTTAGGTCACTGTCAGTGAATGTAACTAGACTGCAAGAGTGACTTGACAGAAGACTTCAATCTTTCTGGCTGCCCGTGAGTTTTCAGTGAAAGTAGTGTCTGAACGTGAGTGCCATTGCCTTGCTGACCTTGGTTCAAGTAGTTGTAGTCTCCAGGAAATGGTAGTGACTGGCTTCAGTGTAAATCATTGAAAAATGGAGTCCTTGAAGAAAATGGAGCACTAGGGCTAGTGTACAAACCCAGGCAGCATAGTGTATCCTCCACTGAGCTGTGAATTGGTTTTGAAAATCTGGGATTTAGAGCCATGGTTCAAAACTGTTATATTCATTATCTACAGGATCTGACATTTCTGGTCCACATCTTTTACCAGTGAGAGCCCTCAATGAAGTCTTTATTGGGGAATCTCTTTCATCCAGGTATGTTTGTTGTTGAAGGAGAGCACAAATGACTTCACTTCTTTTCATGATGTTGCAGTGGAGAATCAGTGATGGGATGTCTTTGCTGTCAAATTTTGGTTCTAGTCCGTGAATTTGTAACGCTGATTATTGTTGCTGATTACAAAGTGTGTTTTCAGAGATGTAAGTACAGTGAGGTTAGTTTCTGGTTTTCTACCTTCCTATATGGCCATTCTTTCTTTATTCCTGGTTGTTTCCTCTCATCTTCATTATTTCACTTCTTTCCTGGTTAGTTCTTATGTAATCAAATGCTTTCTTTACAGTGGGTTGAAAATTTAAGTATTTGTACTTAGCTGCTTCCTCTTCTGCATCTCCTCTTTCATACCATTTCATAAGCTTTTAGCATTACCAAGCAGAAATAGCTTTTATCATAACCAGGAAGAAATAGCTCTCAGCATGATCAAGTACTCCTTTCCCTGCCTTTTGATCATTAGAGGCAAAGGTATCAGCCTGCCCTCAGGAGAAACTTTGTCATTGTGGAAGAACGGTTGCTTCCCTGTTTTAAGAAATTGATTTCTATCCAATGTTATCTGGGATACTTCTGGATTATCTATTCTGTCCTGAGGATCAGTGCATTTCTGCCATCAAACAAGAAGGAATGCAGGAATGTGAATGGATAAGGAGTTAAAACACGATTCTTGGTCATGATTTGACCCAACCCTTACTTATATTTAGAGTCTTTATTTGGTATTACAATACAAAAATCAAACAAACAACAACAAAAACACAAACAACAAAAAAAAATCAAACCAGTCAAACAAACAAATAAACCCCAAAACAAAACAGCAACAACTCAAAAAAGCCAAACGAAAAAAAAATCATACTCCCAAATCCCCAACAAAACAGTTTCAGAGTATAACATCTTGTGGTGTTTGTACAATGGCTGGAACACTGTGATTGCTGCTAAAAGCAGTATAAATGTTCCATGAGTGCTTTATCTTCCATCTGGACTGCAGCCTCAGACTGTCAGGAGTTACTCTCAGAGTTACCATTTGCTCTCTACTAAATGAAACCTGATTGTACCAATATTCTATGTCTGTGTTTCCTTAACATAGACAGAGGAACACAGAACTGCTTTCCAACACTTTATGATAGCCTAGAGTGTCACAAATACATTGTGCTCTTTGATTTCACTGTATCTGAGAAGCATTGAGAGAACACAATGCCTGTAACAATAACTCTAGTAATAACCGCTCTGTTAAGCAAGCCTTACACTTGAAGACCTAAATAATGTTATGTGGACAAATCTTCTGTAAGGTTCAAATATGTAAATCTGGTATATATTAAGAGAAAATCACTCTTAAGTGCTTCTTCTTTGACCGTTTTCTGCATGTCAGTTCAGAAAACAAGGAAACTGAAAGCAAAAAAAACTTTCACACAGAAAGTTCATTTTTTTTCATGCAAAAAATATACTGAGTCGATCTGTGCACCTGTGTTATTAATTTGCTTCTAGTTATTTTATCTTCCCATCTTCCCAAGGGTATACAAAATGCCCTTAGTTACTAAGAGCCTAAGGTGTTTGACACCAGATATTCAAGAGGTATATTCCTAGTCGATCCAGACTGGAACATTCCTCACCTAAACCAACTCAGTAAGTTCCTTATACTAAGAAATGTGAAACAGTCATGTTGAACACAGTGAATGTGACTTCTTCTTAGGAGTGTGTTTATTATCTGAAGACTATATCATGTCATTTGAAGTAGGCACTATGAATAGCAACAACTTTAGTTCATAAATATACTCCTGGATATTCTGAAGTTTACAGAGAGAGATTGTCTGGTCTCTTAGGCCTAAGATAAGGAATCCCCTGATACATGAATAATGCCATATGATGGTTGTGCCCCAGGATACACTACACTTGAGTTCTAGGAAGAAGAGAGAGAAATACAAGCCTGCTGACTGTTGTAAAGCTAAAACTGTTTGTGAAGAATCACAGTGTTTTTTTAATTACCGAAATGATCAAGAAATTGTCTTAAAATTGAGTGTAAAGTGCCTTACCTCTTAGTATTCTCTAAAGTAGTTTTAGGAGACTGAATCATAAACATGTTTTTTTTTTCCAGTAGTTCAGCAATTATGCAAGGAAGGTAATGTATCTGTGGTTTCATTTTTAAATCCAGCAAATGCTGCTGGTAGACAGAGCTATTCCTAGATGAACCATGGAGTTCTTTGTGCATAATTTCATTCAAAAAATGGTTGAGGAAAACTGCCTAGAATTTCATGCTGCAAATCACTTTTGTCCACTGTAAAAACTGCTGTAAAACAATGATCAAAAGTGGGCTGCCAAGTTGGAAGCACTGTGCAAAGGCTGTGAAATTGTCATCCAGATTTGAAACTAGCTCCTCTAAATTTTTATGTGCCTGATAAGGCTGTGTGTTCTGTCTTATTCAGGGAGAACTTTAAGTCCTGCAAACCCAGTTTTAAATTCTCGCTTCATAGGGCCTCCTATTATGAAATATCAGTTGATGATGGTCCTTGGGAAAAACAGAAGAGTTCAGGACTTAATGTCTGTACTGGAACAGGATCAAAAGCATGGTAAGTGCATGTTGCCACTTTGATATAAAACATTACTTCAGATAACCTAGATGGACCTATTTTGCTTAAGCATTTTGTCCGTACTGAGACTGTCATGGGCTGTGGGTAAGTCAGTGCATGTCAGTTATGTCCAAATACTCTCACTGTTGGTGTGAGTTCAAGGCAGTTTTAGGTGTATGAGAAGGGCAGTGCACTCCCCTCACTTGTAGGTATAGAGTTGAAAGGGTGAGGTACTGAGGTATTGAGACATGTGTACCTTAGATGTAATATTGGTGTAAAAGAGAATATTCCACTTATCAAGGTGAGGTTTGGGGTAGTCAGGAGCAGAGATTATGCTCTGACTTCCAGAGCATGTTGGGGAAATACCTGAACTACCTGTGTGGGCTAGGATAAAAATAGTTAAATGAAGACAAATAGTTAAATGAAGACAAATAGTTAAATGAGAACACTCTGAAGCCGTAAGAACGGAAAATCATGTCCTTGGAAACAGTGTTAAGTGTTCTCTGGCACATCTACTGTCAGTTCTCCTTCCAAGCCCCTTCTTTCTTTCAGACTTAACTAAAAGGGCACAGACATTTTGCCATTAAAGATGGTCATCCAAGCAGAGCTATGCTAGCTTAAAAAAAGGGACAAATTGTCTTAACTTCAGTTTAAACAAGTTGCAGTACTGCATGTAAATCTAATCAATTTAGCTTTGAGATGTGAGAGACATGAACATTGAGAGCCACTTTCATTTGGAAATCTAGTTGTGCTTCTATTTTAAAGTTGTACAACAGACTCTGGATTTATGTGGCAGGCTAAGATGAAGTAAAACTGAAGCTTTTAATGAAATTTAAAAAAATGAATATTCATGCTGTAACCATGGTTACTGGGTTTTACTCTTTGTAATTCAGAATTTTGTATTCAGTCAGCATAACTTGGTCCTGGAGGCTGCCAAGGATTAAATTGGCAGACAACTACCAGGGGAACTTTTCTAGTGTTCAGGACTTTGGGAATATACAGTTTGAGTCCAAAGTTGTTGCTGGGTATTTTGTTGCTTATATACTCTGTGTTGAGCAATCCTAGAAGCAGAGCCTGAACTCCAGCATTGCCCATTTCCATTGCTGTAATCAGTGTGTACTGCTGGCCAAGCCTCAGTGGAGTGATCTTCTTACCCTGTAGTTTACTGGCTCTTCTCAGATTTCAAGCCTAGAACTGAGAGGCATTTGAATGTCCAAGTACCTCCTGCAGCTGCCAAAACTTGCATAAAAGGATATCTGAATGAGAGAGAGAACCATTTCAAAGTATGCATCCTCAGTTTCTCTAGCATCTGTTCAGGCTTGCTGGTAGGCATAACAGAGAGAACTTTGGACCACCACCCTTAACAGCACTGTAGTCTGTGAAGATGTATAGTGGAGATCCTGTTGCAGTCTGAGATACTTAACAGAAGTGCTAGACTGAGCACTTTAAAGCTGTGTTGAGATCTGTGCAATAGAAATGTTCACAGTCCTGCTACACAGAAACTGTGATCAGTACCTAATCTCTTTTTATTCTGTGAGAGAGACTTTTATTGGAGTTTAGACTTTGTTCATGCTGAACCTTCATGCTGACTTGTTGGGCATCCAAATGTGGCAAAAATGTCTGATCTGACTGTTCCTTTTCGTATATGCTGATACTTGTGAGATTCAAGCCCACACCCTAGGGTAGGAACAAAGAGGCATATTCGTAATGAAGTGTTCCCATAAATGAGAACTAATACTAGGAATTAATTAGCAAGAGGTGGACAGAAGGGATAAGAACACACACAATCTGTAGAACTGTCATGCTTCAGTGTTTTTTAATGCAGACTTCAACCAGCAATTATTGGGGTTTTAAGGCAAGAGGATTAATGGTAAGGAGACAACATCCTGTGTGTCATGCTCTTCTTTCCTGAAGAATTCACTTAATGGATTATTAAGGTTTACAAAGCCACAGGTAGATGTCAAACCAAGAGTCAATTTAAGACTTTTTTAAAAGTAACTGATGTCAGCTCACACTTAAGAGCATTGTTTATTTTTTATTTCTTTATAATGTTAAACATAGTTCATCTGTCTAAAAAGTTTTTTCAGATTGTTTTGGGTTAGGTTTTCTCCCATCTTGTATTCCTTAGCAAACAAAATTTCTATTTTTCTCTCTAGGTCCTATAATATTAACAAGGTAGCACATCAAGCTGTTGAAGAGATCCTTAAGATTGGTGAGTGAACAATGTGGCATTACTGTCTGAGTTTATGTAAAGGTACTCCTATGTAATTGAGGCTCTTTCTTTTGAAACAGGTGAAAAGCATGGAAGTTTGAATTTGCCATTGAATACGGAATTAGTACAAAAAGGTTAGTGAAAAAGGCTTCTTTTGAGAGATCTTAGCTTTGTCCTGTTCATTTTGTCTGTACTCTTGATACTCAGCACTGCTTTAAGTATATTAGTGCACTTGCAATATTGATGTCTTTCTTGCAAACAGTATTTAGCCACATATGGTGAAAAATGCCTGATTTGATGTGAAAGCACTTACTTAGGTTTTAATATTTTTATTTTAGATTTGAAATGCTTTAATAATCTGAAGAGAGCTATTGAGTATTGAGTGTTTGTCATGAAATAGAACTGAAAGCAGTCTCCTATGAATTTTTGGGGTTTTTTTGGCAGGTGAAACTTCCCCCTCAGGGAATCTGCTTTTTCTTGGAGGAATGTGTGTTTCTGAGAGCAATTTAATTTTCTCTGAAAAAAAATAATGTCTAATTTCTCTATTTGCAGTAACAAATGATTACAATGAGTCCTTGCTCTACAGTCCAGAAGAACCAAAGATGTTTTTCAGTGTTCGAGAACCTATTGTAAACAGAGTTTTCTCGAGTAGCCGGCAGCGTGGCTTCTCTTCAAAGTAAGTGCTGGCTGTAGGAATCACTGCAGAGTTCACAGAATCACAGAATTAAACAGGCTGGAAAAGACCTTTGAGATCATTGAGTCCAACCTATCTAATAAGTGCCTCATCCGGCCTCCTTTTAAATATCTCCAGGAATGGTGACTCCACCTCTCCAGGCAGCCCATTCCAATGCCAGTCACTCTTTCTGTGAACAGCTTCTTCCTAAAGTCCAGCCTAAACCTTAGTGCAGTTTGAGACTGTGTCCTCTTGTTCTGTCCCTGGTTGCCTGAGAGAGAGACCAACTGTCCCCTAGCTACAGCCTCCCTTCAGGTACTTGTA
>WAAF01013359.1:0-25528 GCA_013400475.1 Tricholaema leucomelas
CAGCAGACATCACCACTATTTCCTTTTCACAACCTGTCATCTTATTCTTCTCACCAAAACATTCTAGCTAGCTTCAAAGTAGCGCAACTTTGCACGATTTGACTGTTGTGTGAGAGTTCTACTTTGGACTTACTTAGCATACTAATATAATATTTTTATACTACCAAATTTAAAAGAACTAAATAAGAGATCACATCTGTGCCACAATACCTTTTATGCCATTTCAAAATCTTGTTGCTGCTTCTTACAATTTTTGATACAAAGTTATCATTGATGTGAAATTAAAACGTTTGTCTTGTTTCAGACGGTTTAAATCTGAACTAGTCAGTACATGAAGAATGAAAAAGGATTTGCTTTTAAATGTTTTGTCTTAAATCTATCTATGCTCAAAGATATTTCAACCATTCAGAAAAAGTGCTCACTGTTTGACCTTTAAATTGTAAGCACTGTGATGGTTTGGGTGTTACCTACCCCACACATACACTTTGGAAATCACCTAGACTAGACTCATCTGGCTTTGGAAATTTGAATGAAGCTTATATATACAGCTTAGCAAAATATTCAAGCAGATTGTGGTGGTCTGGGTGTGTCCCCCACACACACACTTTAGAAATCACCCAGACTAGACTCAGCCAGCTTTAGAAATATGAATGAAGCTTATATTTACAGCTAGCACAATATACAAGCAGATATTTACAGTATATACGTTTATAGACAGAAATAGACAAGGTAAAAAGGTAATACAGAAACACAACTCCCCTCCCAGAAACCTGAGTCCCCAGGAGGGGCTCCCAACTGCCCTTTCACCTNGGGAAAGAACAGCTAAATAAAACCAGGTCTCACATTAATATCCTCCTGCACCAAGGCATCCAGCTCCTCTTGTTTGGTACTCATACTTCGTGCATTAGTATACATGCACTTCAGCTGGGCTAAGTAGTCGGATGAGGGAGATTATTCTTCCCCTGTACTCAACGCTGGTCAGGCCACACCCTGAGTACTGTGTCCAGTTCTGGGCTCCTCAATTCAAGAGAGATGTTGAGGTGGTGGAACGTGTCCAGAGAACAGTGACAAAGCTGGTGAGGGGCTGGAACACAAACCCTATGAGGAGAGGCTGAGGGAGCTGGGGGTGTTTAGCCTGGAGAAGAGGAGACTCAGGGGTGACCTCATTGTTGTCTACAACTACTTGAAGGGAAGTTGTAGCCAGGTGAGGATTGGTCTCTTCTGCCAGGCAACCAGCAATAGAACAAGGGGACACAGCCTCAAGCTGTGCTAGGGGAGGTCTAGGCTTGATGTTAGGAGGAAGTTCTTGCCAGATAGAGTGATTGGCATTGGAATGGGCTGCCCAGGGAGGTGGTGGAGTCACCGTTCCTGGAAGTGTTGAAGAAAAGCCTGGCTGAGGCATTTAGTGCCATGGTCTAAATGACTGGATAGGGCTGAGTGATAAGTTGGCCTAGATGACCTTGGAGGTCTCTTCCAACCTGGTTGATTCTATGATTCCTGCATGGGACTGTGTAGAGAATGAGACCAAATCCTCACATAATTCAAGCAAGAGACATTATCCTCTTACATTTAAAACACTAACATGCAAGCCCAAAGGTGAAAACTAAAGATCCAGAAACAGCCATTTTTCTACAGGAATAAGATTAACAATATTTTAACAAAAAAAAAAAAAAAAATTTACTCTACTGGAGACTGAAATGTCAGTTTCATTCCCAGCTGATTCTTGGGTCATGAAGCTTTTGAAAACACAAAATCCATTCCACAGGGCTTATAATTTATTTTGTTTGGTCAAAAGTTGAGATGTGCCAGACTCAGATGCTAAAGCAACTGCTTGTTTTTTTTTTTTCCTTTCAAATAATTATCAACAGTCTTGAAATACCCTTAAAATTAGCAAAATATTAGTAGGCTGCACATTCTTGAGCTTTACTAGACATCTTAAGGGGAAAAAAAAAGGGGGGGTTGATATTTTCTCATCAGCATCAGCGTCATTATGGCTATTTTAGAAGTTGCTGCTCTGCAGTTACTGTGGCACATGGGACTGAAATTTCCATTACAATGCACCAAGTCTGCCTCAGGTCCTGGAGACTGTGGGTATTGGGGTTTTTTTAAATGTTAATTTTTGATTTTAGTTTTTACCTTATATGTAGAAATCTGGCAGCAGTTAAATTTTAATCATTCAGGAGCTTAATCCAGGATTTCTTTCAAAGCTCAACATTCCCTGTAAAGCCAAATTCCTTGGTGTGCAGAAGTAAACCCTAGGTGTCTGGATCCAAGCTTTGTTTTATCAGCCAAGAAACAAAGTTCTCCTGATTTAAAGTACTGCACATAACATTGCTAAGATAAGGATTTAGTTTCCTAAGACAGGCCCTGATCCTTTAATGAGCTGTGGGTAGGCTCACACACACACCCCCCACTGCTGGAGCCACACTGACTCTACTTGCAGTAAACTCCAGCATTGGCCAGGTTTCCTATTTCCCCTAGAATTCAACAGGAGAGAAAATCATCCTTTGTGCAGTCATTTCATGATATTTAAGACCCTTTAACAAGCATTTGTTCCACACTCTCTGAATTCCACAGGACAGTAAGGAAGTGGACTCTTTTCATTCGATCAATATTATTCACTTAACACTAAGGATAACTAACGAGCACAGACTGACAGGTTTTTTAATTATTATTTTCTAATAGAGACATCAAAATCATTATAACTTCATAATGCTTCATCAGCAGACAGCCATATATTCACATGAAAAGGGCCAATTTTATTCCACTGATCTCCACTACTATAGAATCATAGAATCAACAGGTTGGAAGAGACCTCCAAGAGCATCCAGTCCAACCTAGCACCCAGCCCTATCCAGTCAACCAGACCATGGCACTAAGTGTCTCATCCCGTCTCATTTTGAACACCTCCAGGGACAGTGACTCCACCACCTCCCTGGGCAGCCCATTCCAATGCCAATCACTCTCTCTGACAACTTCCTCCTAACATCCAGCCTACACTTCCGCCGGCACAACTTGAGACTGTGTCCCCTTGTTCTGTTGCTGGTTGCCTGGGAGAAGAGACCAACCCCCACCTGGCTACAGCCTCCCTTAAGGTAGTTGTAGACAGCAATGAGGTCACCCCTGAGCCTCCTCTTCTCCAGGCTGCACAACCCCAGCTCCCTCAGCCTCTCCTCACAGGGCTGTGCTCCAGGCCCCTCACCAGCTTCGTTGCCCTTCTCTAGACACATTCCACTACTTCAACATCTCTCTTGATTTGAGGGGCCCAGAACTGGACACAGAACTCAAGGTGTGGCCTGACCAGTGTTGAGTACAGGAGCAGAATAACCTCCTTTGTCCTACTGGCCACACTGTTCATATTAAGCAATGTCTCCAAACAATAAGATGGTCTGCAATTATGCTTCCTCTCTCTTTTTTGAAACATTCACCTGTCCTCAACAGATCATTTCACCAAAATATTTTCATTTAAATCAGTACACTTAAAAAAATATTTATTCCAACAGAACCTGATTTTGATGGGAAAATGTATTAGTGAAATTCTGTAATGTTACTTCAAAGATCCCCAGTTAACCATGGGAATGCTAAAGTGATTTCACCACAGCACTGTATTTCAGGAAACCTAAGACCACCGAGTCGCTTAGTTGTATTTTCCATGCATCCTTTCTGTGATGTCAATGGCACACCTCAAAAAGAAGATATATCACCCTAAGACTTCTCCTGTAAAATATTTCCAGGAAAGACTGTATATTTTAAAGCCTGTACAGCCATTCTGCATTCATCATACTGCAAAAATGTTTGCCAAATACAAAACTGCTGGAGATGTGGCAAGGGTTTTGTTTACAAATAAACAATACTGCTGCATTTCCCATAAATATTATAAAACAGTGTAAAAGAAAAGCTGAGAAATAAAATCATATTTGTAACATCTTCTGCAATTTCATATTTTGAGAGTCCAACTCTCTACTGTTTTCTCTAAAGGAAAATGGTGTTTATTACAGAAATAAGACTCATTTAGTAGCATTGCACATAGCAGATATCACAAATTATTTACAAGCAGATAATTTTATGGATCTCCTATTGTTCTGGCAATACAATGTGATGATCCTCACTACTTCATTTCATTAATTTATCACTTCATGGAAAGCCATTTGGCTACAAACAAAGCATCTACCCACTGTGGCATGCTTAATTTTGACAACTTTCCTAATCTAATACATGGAAACATTGGAAAGAAAATATCTTTCACCTTTAAAATGGCCTATAAAGACACAGAAGTGAAATTTATGCTTACTTTCAGCTCACAGAGGAACAAATCACAGGCCAAACATTTGCACATGGCCAATAGCCCACATCACTCCCGCAGTGCTCGGGGCTCTCATCATGCCTTTATGCATCAGCCAAGTTACAGCAGCACCTCCAGCATCAGCACCAGCGAGAGGACCCCAAGACTGAGATGGAGAACAAGACTACAGAAGATCCCTCACAGGTCAGCCAAGACCATCTTTGCAATTTCAGCAATAACTGCTGGGAGGATGATTCTCTGTTAAGATTGTCAAGGGATGCGCTTAGTCTCCAAGCTGCGAGATAAAGATATCTGTAAGCAGGATGGAGCCCTGAATCCAAAGACTTTCCCACCAGCTCCCATCCCAAACACATCTAGACAGAATCAATCCATGCCTGATAGCTTGCAACAACACCCGAGTTCACCACATTCATCTCACTTGGGGAAGTGAAGGGGATAGCTGTGTTATACATGTAGTAATAATTGGCAAGCACTGAGCTTTTGTAATGGCCTCTGCAGGACTCATTGTTTTTGCTTAGAGCCAGTATGCTTCACTACCCTATTTTCAAGACACTTCATTACCCCTGCTAGCTTCTAGTCTAGTGACTTTTAGGTATATATCAGGAGCCTGACCGCTGCCCAAACCTACTAGCACAGAGCTCTGTACAGGTAAATATCTCAGATGAAGCTAGTGACAGCTCGTGTGAAGGAGACAGCCCTCACACACTTGTCTCAGTTTCATTGTATCCACTCTGGGGAGGCACTTTGATTAATAAATCTCATTTATACCTGTAAAGAGAACAAAATGAGACCTGTTTTGGGGTACTTGGGTAGAAGTTCTCAGACACTTTACAAACGCAAGCCAATATGCTGTAAGGTCACGTCATGTCCCCTTCAAGAATTACAGTCTTGAGAGTCTCATGAAACAGCTCATCTACATTTCCAGTTGAAATCACACCCACACTACTAACAACCATCCACATGTGCCATCTTCCCAGCACATGCCAAAAGACATGCAGTGCCTGCACTAGCAAACACACAGCAAAGCCTCAAGCAGCTGGATTCTGACCCACTCACATAGATTTTCTCCCTGACTGACCCCAGAAAACTGCACACCAAGTCAGAAGGTCAAGAGGAGCCTGGCAAGCCTGGACACCTGCACTGCAGCTTTCGGGCACATGCCTACAGCAGGGTGGTAGGCTCTAGGGAGGGCTGGGGAGAACAGGGGGGAACTGGCACTCTCAGCTCTCCTCTTCCAATTAGCAACTACACAGTGAGAAAGTCTGGCCTGATCTATGCATCCTATTTCCACCACACTAAAGCATGCCAGGCTAAATACTCCCCTCTTCCGTGGCAGAAGATACAGGAAAACAAATCCTCTACTTCACTTTGGTTTTACAGAAAAACGTGGAGTTTAGGTCTAAAACAACGTGTCAAAAGAACAAGATTCAGTACAAGCATCTGGACAGCACTGGGCACACTTAGCACCTTGTACAAATAACAACACAGCTTCATTAATTGCTCCCAAGTCATCCAGCTGCTGGGACAGACAACATGCAGCTCTCCATAAATGCATATGGTACGAACCAGTGCTCGCCTGTATCTGAGTTAGTGCCTTATGGCACTATTTGGCAATGCAAATGGTTGCTCCAAGACTCTTTGGAGCCTTTGTGAAGGAACGACACTGTTCCACCTAGAGAGAAGCCGCGGCGGGAAGAGCAGCAGCAAGCCAGCTGGCTGGCTGGGTGGCTGGACGCCTGCCAGGGGTGGCTCGCCTCCAGCACTTCAGCCCCTGGAAGCTTTGTAGCAGGAAGTAGCTGACAGATCATCAGGGATAATGCTTTTTGTCTATTAGGTAACTGAAGCATAATTTGATTAAAGTTAACACACACACACAAAAAAAAAAAGTAATTAAGAGGCAATCTTTGCTTAAGTTCATGAGAAGAAAGCCACACGGTAACTACCTTGATGGCTTTAAAGAAAGGATGATAGAACTCTGCAATGTATGACACTGATGCCATGGCCACTACATCACACACTGGTTTTGATCTGAGGCTGCTCTCTGCAGCCCTGTCATTTCACAGCTGATGTGCTCTGCAATTTTTCCATACCCTACACCAGGTACAAAAATATTTTCCAAATCCCAATTGATTTCTACTTTTACCAGTAAATCATTCAGTTACTCAGTAGGCCTTCTCCTTGCCTTTTACCTTGGAGAGACTTGCAATCCAAGGGTTGGATTGTTACCAGCAGTAAAAGTAAGAACAAGAGCCACATGTTTTCATAGATCTGTCTGAAGGAAAATCGCCTGTGGATATGGTAACAGAAAGTAACAGTAGTGATCTCCTTGGGCCCCTTCCAACCCCTAATATCCTGTGAGATACAACTAGATGACTCCTGACTTCTGGAAATTAATTCTTCAAAGACCTTAAGGCCAGAAAAGCCCACTGTGATCTTCTAACCTGACCAGTTATTCCCATAAATTTTCATTTAGCAGTTACAACACAGAGGTTGCAACACTAAGAGTACCAAAGCCTACCCTTTAGAAAGTGTTTCAGACTTGATGCAGAAATAACAACTGTGAGAGAATTCACTCTATCTCTGATTACACTGTTCAAGAAGTTGAACAGTCTCACTGCCAAACACATGCACCTGATTTCTAATCTTGAAGTGTCTGGCTCCAGTGCCCAACCACTCCATCTCACAGAACATTCCGTGCTTGTATGCCCTACCTGCTGCTCAGTTTCAGCATTGGCTGTAAACCCCTCACGGCTCTTTATGATGTGTCTGGCATAATGGGATCAACATGCTACTACTACTACCACCATCTACTACCACATTAATCTTCTTAACCAGAGCATCCCTTAGGAGCTCACATTCAGGTATTTATCCACCACAGCCCTTAAATCCTTTTCATAGTCATTGTTTTCAATTACGTTTTTCCTTCCAGTAAGTGTGACTTCTGTGTTTGCAGATACCACAGCTGAGGAAAAAAAATTCCGACCACAAACATATTACAGACTAACTTCTAAGACTGTCACTGAGATCAAAAAGCACCTTTCTCCTTAAATAGTACAGGAATTAGGTCACCTTCTACTTTTCCACACATAGGTCTGGCATATTGCTCATTTTCACCTTCATCCAGACTCATATTTTGATGGGCTTAAAAGTGAACATGAACATGTCTAACAAGATGTGAAATTAACCTTTCACATTTTCTTAAGCAGCAAAGGGAAAATCTTTTGTTATAAAGGCCTCTCACATTCCCACTCCTCACTGAACATGCACATACAAGATTCTGTCTCCCAAAATACCATGGTGAAAGGTGGAAGGATCTTATCTCATTGTTGCACTGGCTAGACTTTGAGATTACTTTATTTTCCTGCGCTTTGTACACTTGAGGGCTTCATTTACCAGAGCTAGCAAAGAGTAGATTGAAAGGGAGAAAAGTCTTCAGGGTACTGGACCTATATCCATGTCTACTGGGAAGACTTTTGTTAGCTCACTTTTAAGAAACACCATTCATCAGGCAAGCCAAAGAGGAATGTACAGATGAAGTCAGAACATCGCTGTGCCCACCAGCATGTGAGAATGCAGTGTGAGAGAGAATAGTAATGGGCAGTGTGTGACCACTTTGACCTTGATTCCCACACCAGCACATAAGCAACCTTGGCTCTGAACAGAGAGTGGACTCCAGAGACTACATTGGTTTGAATTCTGCATCACCAGTCCTCTGATTCGCAGTGGCATTCCTTCTGACAGCCAAGAGAAGAGCTGCTGTGGTGCTAATTCCCATGCTCACTTATGGGCAGAAGAAAGCCTCAAAATGCTGTGGCTGTATTTTGTCCATTACAAACACCCTACTGCTAGTATCTGAAAGAAGCAAAAATACATCATCAGAAATCCAGGAAAAACCTCAGACACTGAAAATCCATAGGTATTACTATGGTTACTAATCCATAGACAACTGTTATTCCGGAGCTTTTGTCCTATTTTGTGGGTTTCTCTGTTGTCCTTTGTGCACAAGAAGAGTTCAATAACAAATTATCCTTAATTTACTGCTACTAACGATGCAGGCAATTTCTGGTCTCAAGACTGCTGCCTTAACACGGGCAAAACACTCAGCAAAGCAAGCAGAAGCTTTGCCTAAGTAAGGGTGGCAGGATTAGGCCCGCCTTATTATACAGCTATTTATTACACAATGATAATTAACACAAGGTAGACAAGCTCATTTGTTTGGCAACAGCAACCCTTGTTGAAACATACTGTTAAAAACTGCTGAGCATAAAAAAGTAGGGGAAAAATGCTTAGGCAACAATAAGAAAATGTATGATTGTGTATTCTATCACATAGCTTAAAAAATGCAGGTTAAGCAAATTACCACTGGCACTGTGTCTGTTCACAATTCTGCCGATCACCTAAATGAATGATCAGGTATGAACCTTTCAATTCCAGCCACATCTCTTTCTAAATACCTCCCTATTTAGCAGCCTAAAGGGAGTCAACACATCAGTAGCGCCTTCTATGCACTGTCGAGTCCCAGCTTGAGCACACCAAACTCTGAGGCCTTTTGAAATCTTTAAAGACAATCACACATAAGACAGCTTCTCTATTGCAGGGCTGGCTGGCGATACCACAGCACAAAACAATATTTCAAGCTTTCTGATACACATGTGTCACCTCTATGTGACAAATAGCTTGTATTAATTAGGCACTAGACTTGGTGAGATTGCTGTTATTAACTGAGAGAAGATGGGTTGAATTTAATTGTGTGTGACATCAAAGTCAAGTGACTGATATTTCAAGCATCATTTAAAATGTTTGATATTGGAGTCATTGTATTCACATAAAGACTGTCTAAAAATATAAAGGAGAATGATGACAGAGGAACTGAAATGCATTCATAGGATCCATCTTATGAAGTGAATTTGATGTAATTTTGCTTTCATTTTTGACCCAGCATTGACAATATTTGTTTATTTAGTTGTATAAAATTATTACTTGGAATAACAGTTTCTTGCTTTTATTTTTGACCCAGCATTGACAATATTTGTTCAATTAGTTGTGTAAATTATTATTAATTGGAATAACAGTTTCTTGCTTTTATTTTTGACCTGGCATTGACAATATTTGTTTATTTACTTGTATAAAATTATTACTTGGAATAACAGTTTCTTGCTTTTATTTTTGACCTGGCATTGACAATATTTGTTTATTTACTTGTATAAAATTATTACTTGGAATAACAGTTTCTTGCTTTTATTTTTGACCTGGCATTGACAATATTTGTTTATTTACTTGTATAAAATTATTACTTTGAATAAGTTTCTTGCTTTTATTTTTGACCTGGCATTGACAATATTTGTTTATTTACTTGTATAAAATTATTACTTTGAATAAGTCTCTTGCTTTTATTTTTGACCTGGCATTGGCAATATTTATTTACTTGTATAAAATTATTACTTTGAATAAGTTTCTTGCTTTTATTTTTGACCTGGCATTGACAATATTTATTTACTTGTATAAAATTACTACTTTGAATAAGTTTCTTGCTTTTATTTTTGACCTGGCATTGACAATATTTGTTTACTTAGTTGTATAAATTACTTTGAATAGCAGTTTCTTGCTTTTATTTTTGAACCAGCATTGACAATATTTGTTTATTTAGTTGTATAAAATTATTACTTTGAATAACAGTTTATTTTTTAACTCAGTACTAATTTTGGAGACAGCTGGGATGCTTTGTGTTGGTTCCAGCATAGATGTTCTCAGGAACGTGGACATAACAGGATGGGGGGGAAAAAGAAACTAAAAGATAATATCGTGCTGGGATTTGATTTATAACTAATAATGAAGACTGTTTGAAATGCATTTACCTAAGAGAAGCAGACTGCACATGATTTAGGCAAACATGTGATAGCTTGAAAAAAAGAAAAGAAGAAAGGAAGCTATATTGAAAACTGCATATGAAAGAATACATTGAAGAAGAGCCTGCTATTGTGCTATGCACTGTACAAATGGCAACCACCTTACAATCAGGATGTGAGGAATGTTGTTTTAGGGTCAGATGCTTCCCTCATTTAAGATGCTACCCAAACTCCCCTTCGGTTTGATGGGGCAGAATCACGTCTGTGATGTAGCACAATCATGTATAGGGTGTTTTGCTAAGTGGGTCAATACACAGAACAAGGGGACACAGTCTCAAGTTGTGCCGGCGGAAGTATAGGCTGGATGTTAGGAGGAAGTTCCTCACAGAGAGAGTGATTGGCATTGGAATGGGCTGCCCAGGGAGATAGTGGAGTCACCGTCCCTGGAGGCGTTCAAGAAAAGCCTGGATGAGGCACTTAGTGCCATGGTCTGGTTGACTGGATAGGGCTGGGTGCTAGGTTGGACTGGATGCTCTTGGAGGTCTCTTCCAACCTGATTGACTCTATTCTAATAAACAACAGCCCCAGAGGATACTTGCTGATAATGCTTTTGCTTTGTACCATTTCCCTTCAGTTCTTTCTTTAAAAAATAAAACAAACCACTTGCTTATTCCACATTTGCCATAAAGAACTCAAAACAATTCAACTGAAATCAGTTCAATAAAATGATAACGCATTACAATCAAACAGGTATCTCCTAGGTATTCCCAGGCATAGAAATCTTAAAGGCACAATTAGGCAGAAGTAATTAACAACATTATTGCAAACCAGGAAAAGAGTCTGCCAGTTACAACAAACTCTGATGCCACTGCGCTGCACTAAACCCAGATACTGAGGGGTAACAGGGACAGCTGCCTCCCTGAAGCCCAGGAGCCAGGGAAAAGCCCAAAATATAATATTAAAATATAGGGGGAGAAAAAAAAAAAAGTATCTATATATATAAATCAAAGTGTATGTATGTACAGTGTGTGGATCATGTATGTAAATTTAATTCTGTACATTGTGTACATTATATTAGGCAGGTAGATAGAATCATAGAATCAGTCAGGGTTGGAAGGGACCACAAGGATTATCTAATTCCAATCCCCCGCCATGGACAGGGACACTTTACCCTCCACCAGCCTGGCCAGAGCCACAACCAGCCTGACCTTAAACACCTCCAGGCATGGGGCCTCAACCACTTCCCTAGGCAACTCATTCCAGGCTCTCACCGCTCTCATGCTGAACAACTTCCTCCTCGTGTCTTGTCATAATAGATGGATGATAGATAAAACAGAATCAATACTTCCATAATCACAAGCTGAAACAGGACCAGAAAGCATATTTGATGGATATAACCTCATCTGCAGTGGGATTCAGTTCTCAGGAGGACTTTGTCCTCCCACGGTTAATATATCCTAGATCGGCAGGCTGACCTGACAAACTGTTTAACCAAGTGCTTACTTGTAAGAACAAATCTTGATTGGACAGATGATGTGCATCAAGCCAAATGACACATAAATACTGTCATGGTTGTATAGGTAAAAATCTCAATAGCTGCTTGGAGATTCATAGACAATTCCAGTTTCTGTGAGATAGCAATTCTTTCCCATTTTTTCTGCTCTTTCTGGCAGGGAACCAAAATCCTCCCTGAAATTATCCAGATCTCCTGTCCTCAGTGTGATTGCAAGGGTGCACCTTTCCCTTGTTCTGCACAGGATTTGCATTGGCTACAGGCTTTAAGTAAACTTCTGCTAAGAAAAACCTGAAATGTTTAATTGAAAAGCAAGTTGTTCTAAAAGAACTTAGTGTGTCAGGCAGTATTCTGTCTTTGACAGCTGCAACAGTTAAAGCATAACTGATAAAGTAACTTATATAAATAAGCAGATTTCTTTTTCTACATATGAATTGTTCACAGAAGGAGCTCCAGTTTCCTTGCAAGTCTTTTGTTATTAGGAGCTATTTAGAGAATCATTACAACAACCTGACAGTGCTCTGTGCTTCACTGACAGATGAACACTGCTAACAGTACTGCAAAGAAATTCACACAGCACATTCCTACAGTTCTATAAAATTTGCAGAACTCTCTGAACTAAGTTACAGTCCCTTATTTGCAAATTAAAAATGTACTCTTTACAAAATATTTTCAACTACCTTCAAAATTTACTGTCTCCACAACCATCTCTGCCAGAAAAAAATAATCATCTGCCTAAAAGACTACTCAAGGGAAGCAATTTTCTTTAGAACATGAATACGATCCAAGTAAGTTTGTTTGCAAATGCAAACAGGTGTTTGAGTGGTTTGTTTTCTTTCCTCTAGCCAGCTTGCATTGAAACTTTCACGATGTGAAAGTCAACAAAAAATAAGGAACTCTTCCATTTGCAGTGGAAAATACTTTAGAACTAAGCTCATGCTTAAGTTCTGCAAGCACTGACATCAGTCATTCTTTCTGAATGCTTCCCAGTATGTTGGTTTTGCAGCAAGAATGAGAGGAGTGAGAACTGTCAAAGGAGTAAGTTCAGCCATTCTAACCTCGTGTCCAGTACATACATGTAGGTAAATGCAGCTCAGAGATGTTATTTGGTTGTGTAATTAAGATTCCTCATAATACTTGCAAAGAAGCAGGTATCAATCTAGCAATGTTTTTCACATGTCTTCAGAGAAATAGTGAAAACCTTAAGGCAAGGGTTTGAAAAGGAGTAGTGCCACTCTTTGAAGTACATTGTTTATGTATCAAATTTGGCTCTTACAACAAAAATTTTCCTTTGTAAAACATAAGCCAAATTTATTTGGTCTTCAAACTTTGCTAGTACGTTGTCGGCTGTAATGTGATCTTTTGGGGATTGTTTTTCATAGGATCACAGGTTATTAGGGGATGGAAGGGACTCAAGGAGATCATCAAGTCCAAGCCCCCTGCCAGAGCAGGACAATACTATCTAACACAATCACAGAGGAACACATCCAGACAGGCCTTGAAAGTCTCCAGAAAAGGAGACTCCAAAACCTCTCTGGGGAGCCTGTTCCAGTGCTCTGTGACACTTATAATAAAGAAGTTTCCCCCTTGTGTTGAGGTGGAACCTCTTCTGCTGCAACTTACACCCAGTGCTCCTTGTCCTATTCCAGAGAGCAAGTGAGCAGAGCCTGTCCCCCCCTCAGATGTTTATAAACATTTATCAAATCCCCTCTAAGTATTTAGTTCTCCAGACTAAACAGCCCCAGGTCCCTCAGACTCTCCTCATAAGCCATGCCCTCAAGTCCCCTAATCATCTTCATAGCCCTTCACTGGACCCTCTCTAGCACATCCCTGTCCCCCTTAAACTGGGGAACCCAAAACATCATTCATTTTCAAGCATCATTCCTGTAGCTGAAATACCAGTAGCTGCATTTTGAACAGCTTCCAGTCAGCTTGTCTACCTGTCTGCTGTGAAAGTGAGTTTGCTGCACTGCCACTACGCAAACAGTGCCCTAGGCATTATTTTTGTTTCCTGGCAAATGCACATGACTTTGTTTTTGCAACCATTTGTAGTCTATTGGCATATTTATTGACCAGCAAAGTTCATGCCTCTGTGCTGTCCAAATAGGCTTTGTTTCATTTTGTTTTCTTTTTAGCTGGGCTTCTACCTGACCTCCACTGTTGTAGGAATCATTTTCCATGAGCAATTAAATGCTGGAGTAGTTATTTGTAGCTTGCAATTGTCCCCATTTAGAAGACTAACTGCCCAATTGCAAAGGTTCTAAATGGGTGCAACTGCAAGTTCAAACAGTTGGACCCACTTGTAATTACAGGCACAAAATTGGGCTCACTTGTGTTGGAGGCTGCTGGAGACAGCACCAACTAAAAGTAATGGTTCTTTACCTAGTTGTTACTTTGTATTGGTTCAATGCAGCATAAAGAATGAGAAGAAAAGCCTCTTGGTGGAGAGACAGAAGAAATAAACATGTTAAGACAATTTGAGACTATAAAGTGATCAACATGGTGCCTAGGACGAATGACAATAACTGTCTTGTGGCTAATCACCCATTTCACACATAGTTTTATGAATAATCTTTGTTTCCTTTCATAGCTTTTCTCTTATTAGGGCAAGATAGTGGCAGTGGGAACAGGACCCAATTCAAGATGCCAGATACACCAGCTGTGGGATGCCACTAGCCATTTTAAACCACATGTCGCACAGGTTTTTTCCTTCTCTCCAACTGAAAGCAAACATCAGCTGGAGAAGTTTTTTCTCTTCTCACATTGTCAGATGGTGGATAGTTACTGTTACTGATATCACAGAAACTATGTCTAACTCATCTTTTCATAATTCTCCCCACTGTAAAAGTATTTTCAGTGGTTGAAGAATATACTCCTACAAGTAAATGTTCCTTTTCAGTGACATCACAATCTCCTGGGCATATTTGATGCTCTCCTCAAAAGTATTCCAAGTTTGACAATGAGAGCTCAGGCCTGCGTATTTGTGTGCCCATGCACACATAAAAGCAGGCTGTTTACCAGCTCTTCATTACCACTGCTTAATACCATGGCACAGCTAAGAAAGAGCTCTGCTGCATCCATGCGAATTGCTTCATCACAGTCTACTCAAACTGGTGCGCTTAATCAGCCACCAAGCATGTCAAACCACCGCTGTTCAGCTAGCTCATCTACTGATGACATGAGATACATCTGGGCAATGGAACAAAGGGAATATTCTAAACATGCTTATGCTAAGAGGAGAATTAATATTCATCCACAAAAGGTGCGACTGCCAGCCCAGAACAGTAAATACAATCAACTGCCCTACAGTATTCAAGTCTTGGGGACCAGGTTCTCCCAAATCTATTGAAATCAAATTACATTTAGTAAGTATGTGGACACTGAGACAGATATTCAGGTGTAACAAAAACACATTTAAATAGAATTGCTCTTTTTTTCAGCATCACATGCACTGCAGAGTGCATCTAGTTTCTATAGATTTAACAAATGATATCTTAATGTACATACATAATTTATCAAGCAAGCAGTAGACTTGGCTGAATGAATGTCAGCCATTGAAGATCCAACATGGTGCTTATTACTTTGCAATAGCAATACAATAGCAAAGAAGGAAACATTTAACATATTTATGAACTTGAAATCTCTCTCAAGTCACAGAAGTTATCACATCTCTTCTTCTATATTCATGATAATGACTAAGTTAAGCACCTACTATGTATTTCTCAACCTAAAAAAAGGTTTACTTATTGCCTATACTATTCATGCAATACCATGAAATACAGTTGGAGAACATCATTTATTTTTATATCTTCCTCATAATTCCTACCTTACCTAGTGGAGAAGATGCAGCATCTTTCATACTTAGATATTCTACGCTATCTGACTCATTTTTTCATATCCTCCTTAAAATCATAACAACCAGATGAAGAAAAAAAATGTCAATGGTTTCAGCATCAAAAAAGACACTGTTAACAATATGTCTGATAGGAAAAAAATATTAGCAATCCATTTCAAAACAGCCACAGTGATTTCTTTTTTTTTTTAAGGCATTTTCAGTCTGAATTTTAAATTGCAAACGTGTCTGATGATTGCAAAGAAATGGGAGTTTGGGCTCCATGATCCTGTTCTTGGGCCTGCTATTCTGATGAGATACTTCCCTGGTTGCATTAATTAGCTTGAAAAGTTTCATATTACTGTGGTGGCTCTCCATAAGCAAGTCCATGATTTCAGACAAAAGCAGAATTCTGCAAAAGCAGAATTCATTTCATATCAGCTTAATTGCCTCCAATTACCTACAGCCACCTAGAATTACCTAGTGACCAGAATTAGATGTGCTTATTTCCTTCTATCAGCCTTAAATGCAGTTAAGATGTAGTGATTTAAGTTCAGAGGTAGACATCTCTGCAGCTGCTCTGTAAAGTTAGACTTCAGAGATGAATCACATTCCTATTTCTAGTGCTGAGAGGCCTTTGCCTCCCATTGATTTCAGGAGGAGTTCTATGTGCTTAATGTCCAAACTATAGCAGCCACATTTTCAGGTCAGCTCTGCACTTAGTACCTCCCATCGCTCTCATTAGACACCTAGAATCTGACCCGTATCATGGAGCAATCACTGTCGCTGCAGTTCACGATGGTGGCACATCTACCCTGCTGAGATAAAGCACCTATTTGGACCTCTTTGGCTCTGAAGATTCATTGGAGAGGAGAGCCCAAGTGTTTCTGGAGAGTGAGGAAGAAGAAAATTAATCTTTCAACAGGCTATCATTAGGTTAGTAGCATAATATCATAATTTTGTGTCCTTGACAACTGATTTGTGCAGGATAGAGGACTAGACTAGAGCAGGTTAATATGTCCTTGTCCCTGCAGGACTGCTCAAGATAGCAGAGAAACATAGGAGAAGCAATGCCAGAGGGCACCTGTGGAAAAGGTGCTCCCTTGCTCCTGTGGGCTGGTTTGTGGAAAGCCCCTGGAATTTTTTCAAGCTGATTTGCTTTCTGTTTTCCCCGATTGTTCGGTGATAACAAAAAAAACAATGGCAAGGGAAAAAAAAAAAACCAGCCTTTAAAGGACTGGGGCTTGGAGCTTTATTTCCATTTCCCAGGCTAGCGAAACCACCCACTAGCTTATGTAGCCCTTAGGCATCCTCTTCCTGAATTCATCCTCACAGGACACCATTGCTTACAGCTTTTCTATTCTATATAGTTTCTTACACTGTCCTCGTCTCTGTAGTAGCTGAGTGCCTTCCAGTAGTGTATTATGCTATGTGACTAACATCTGTGACAACCAAAGCAGGAGGGAAAAAACGTTAAGACCCCAGTAGCTCTCCCCCTACATAGCATTTCACTTTCCAACACTATTAACTTTCTCTCTGTGAATACACAGCTAGGTTGTTTGGGTCATATTTGTATCAGCTCAGCAACATTTCATTCTAATGCTGAACTTGTCACTTTAATAAGGCAGTGCAGTGATCATTTTCCTTTATTTTATTCACTGGAATACAGAAGGGTGGGAATTATTCTTCAATTATGTTTATTTTGAGAATATTAGCCAGGACCACAAAAACATTGTATGTGAGGTCACCTTGGCTAGTGGCACAAGCCACAGGCTTCAAGAAAAAAAAAAATCTGTGCAAGAACAACACAGCACTGGCTGCAGTGTTTGGGGAAATTTCTCAGTACCAGACTCAGCTTCACAAGCCTTAGGGTGGAGGTTAAAGGGGCACCATGTTCCCCAGCAGTGACAACTGAATATCTCATCGCAAGAGAACTCACATATGGGAACAATATGCCTGCAAATCTTTTGAACGTATGCAATTGCTTTGCCAGAGCAATTGATACGTTGTGGAAGCAACATTGCAGGGCAGGTGGTTGCTGTGAGATGACCCCACACTTGGAACCAAGAGCGAGATGTGAGATCAAAGGTCAAGTGTGACTTTGTTAGAACCAAAAAATACGGTCACCTCACCACTGCTGTACGCTGCAGCAGTCATCACCGCTGAATGCCACACAGGTAGCAGCAGTTTGGCCATGAGAGACTGCATTTACTCTTAGTTTTATGATTGCATTAGATGTGACATTAAGAAGAATTAAAGTCTACACAAAAATATGATACAATGTTCTTCTTCAGTGTGTTATGTTCACTGGGACAGGAAGAAGTGCAAGCAATTAGAATTTAAAATAAATAATGAAACAGAGATTATTCAACTGCAGCTTCAGAGAAGTTCCCTGTAATTCTAAGAAATCCTAATGCAAAGTTAAGAACTTGGGAGTGGAGGGAGAGTGTAGAGGAAGATGCTTTTGCTTGGGTTTTGTGGGCACCTTCCCAGCTACCAGGCACTGTAGATTTAGAAATCATCCAGGTAGTAATTGACCCTAGATTCAATTGTAATGTTAGGAAAACTGAAAGGGGTTTAACTGATCAAAAAATTCCTTTCCTTTTTAATCTCTTGTTTCTGCTATCATTCCAAAGGACCGCAGAATACTTCACAGATTTTATATACACATTCCAAGATGGACTGCAAAAGCTGATTAAAAGCATATGCAGTAGCAACACAATACCATGATTAGGATGGGAAATGGAGAACACAAGGCTCGATCTTGCCTCAAGCATTTGTCCAATAGCAATGAACTCAATACAGAACAAGGGACAGAGCACAGATGTTCAGACCAGAAGACAAGCCAAGACAGGCTTAAAAGATCACCAGCTACAAGACATTTCACAGAAAGCACGCTGTCTTATGGATCTGTGAGTATTATCACACAAGACAACTCAGACTCTAAACAGTCAGAGGGAAAGATCTTCAAACTAGATGCCAGTAGGCTACCAGAAAAAATATGTATCTCTGTTCTGACAATATTCACTGTAGTAAACTGTGTTGTGAAGTAATTATCCCAGAGACTTTGGTACCCCAGAATAAATAAGAAGTCAAAGAATCCACGGCAACAGAGTCAGAAGAGTAATGTAGGAAAATCACAACAGCCTGGCCAAGGGAAAGTGTCAGCAGGCAGTGTCCTTCCTACAGAGCTATCCCTGCCATGGCTGAGGTCCCAGGGCACCACTACAGCACCTGGCCACATCTTCAGGGCTCTACATACCATCACTGCAACGCTAATAACTACCAGTCTGTGAGTACCAACCTGTATCACCTTGTTGGAGCCACTAGAGATGTACATGAAAATGCAGGACCAAAGTATTTGTACTGATGATAGGAAGTATTTGTAAACTCTCAAATCTGTCATTTCCAAAGTGAAAAATACATTTACACCAAGCTTGTTTGATGCAGATACTCATGGTTCAGGGAAAACTTCCTAATATGAGCTGTGCTCTTCCTGCTCCCAGCTGTTCCATGGCTAGTGGATGCAAAGATAATGCACACTGCAGTCCTGCTAAAGGAAAGTCACAGGGTGTGAGGAAGAATGTGTAATTCCATCTGATCACTATCGTTTTGCTTCTGGTAAAACACAGAAAGGGAGAGTAAAATCTACTGTCATACATGCTAAATACTTCTTTAATTGCTATCTCCATTACTGAGATAAGGATTTCTCCTCTACACAGGACAAAGTAATTGAGCAAGAATGTACTTACAACAGAAAGTTGAGAGAAGTGACTATGTGATCATGAGAATCAAGGGAAACTCTCCTATGATTTTTATGGCTGCTAGAATACTGTAAACTCAGTATAATCAAGTAGTTAGAACAGTGGCCAAGAACCTAGGAATATTGGTCCACTTCTCTGCAACATTTATGTTCGATCTCATGTTTAATCCACTGTACAGTGACATTCATGGTAATGAGATTGCCATTTACCCAGTGAGCACTGTGATGTTGCTGTTGTAACACCAGTGTTTTAACAGCCTTGTTGAAACTCACTCTGTGAGAGTTCTTACTACAGCGCAGTCCATTCCTCTCAAACTTGGGTGCATGCAGCTCTACAGCAAATATTTAGAGGATGCTGCAAGGTACAAGTGTATCTGACAGTTAATTTCTGGATGGGTTTGTTTGATGGTTGTTCTAGAAATGGAACTTTCTTTGGGTAGCTCAAAGCCAGCAGGACCTAACACTTCACCTCAGCCACTTAATATCTACCTCTCTTATAAAGTTGGTCCAGTGAGTAAACATGCCACTCATCCTGTGAAAACTTAATCCAAGTACATTGGAATGGTTGTAAGCACTATCTGAAAGAGAATCTCTTGCTGTTCCTGCATCTGTGTATCAGTATTACCAATGGCATGTCACGTTCAAAGGCTGTTTAGATAAATGAGTGGGAGATGTGAGACATGTTCTGTAATTACCCACTTCACTGAAAAGTATTTTGCATTGCCCTGTGTGTTGTGCCACGGTATTCATCTCTAAGTGAAGATGGCTTGACACACAGTGGATTGTGAAAGTGGGTGCAAATGCAATATCATGTCAATCTCCTGCTTTAGCAAGAGAAATTAGTTCTTCTGCAAGTAAGCCATCGTAATGTGTTGTGTAGAAGCTGTGATGTATGGCAGTTATCAAGACTGCCATATCTGCCTGCGTGTGCCAGATGATGGTGTACTTCTCCTAGCTATGCTCTTCTTCTAGGATTTCAGGGTTAAGAAAGTAGATGGGATAAGCATAGAGCAGAGTTAGAATACCTGCAGCACCTGGCATTTTTCCTGGAGATCCTTCATCCAAACAGTGACCTTACATAACTCATAAGAGCACAAGACAGTAGTGTGTGTGCAAATGTTAGAGTTTTGTTTTTCCAAGGGAATCCAATGTGGTTAACAAATTCTGCACTCCAGGTACTCTTCATCCTACAGTTGCAACTGCTAGCACTTTCATAAAGCTGTCTTAATTACCAGTGACCTTATGCTCTTCAAATGCATCAGCAGTACAAGGGATGATTCAGGACGACAGGGTCACAAGAAATGGGAAAGAGTGTCTGATCCATGCTCCATTTACATACATCTCCAGCTCACTGACTATTTGCCCTAGATAGAAGAACTCTTTTGGTAGAATTTAAGAAGATTTCAGTTCCAGCTTCCCTTTGTTAATGTTTTGATTGCATCTGTTCTGTATAAGACATAAGCACTAGAAAATAACATGTAAAATAGAGGACTTGTGGGTACGAAAGATGATAGATAGATTTGAGTCTTCTGGAGAAGTTTTCACTTCATCTAAAGTTAACAAATGCCTCTAACATAACTTTATATACATTTTATCTGGATTGTCAAAAGGTTTCTCCTTATAAGCTGATACAGACAGCTGAGGAAAACTGTGAGTTGACACAATATGAATGCGGTGCCCAAATTTATCAATGCTAACAATCTCCCTGAGGAAGTCAATGAGAAAATTTCCCTCATCACTGAGAATTTCTCCACAATGCCAATGTTTTCGAGAGAGTCAAGAGTACAACTGCTTAGAAAAATGTTTTTCTCTCCTCATCCAGCTCACCATCAGCCCTGCTCTGATCAGCAACCACAAACAGGAGTTATTTGATGCTACTTTTATTGCAGTAAATTATTTAGAAATGAGAAATGACAGAGTAGCCTCAAGTGTGCACTCAGGTGCTTTGCTGACTAAAAGCTTTCATACAACATGTAAAATAAGCACAATACTTCACTCCAAAACCAAGCTGCTTATCAAGAAGATATCTATCATGTTGCTCCAAAAGCTAATCTCCCATCCTCCTCAGTCCTTATGGCAAAATATTATTCTTCAGTAAATAGCAGGAAACTAATTGAGTCTTCAAGTTTCTGTTACTCATAAAATCAAATGCTTATGCTTTTTACTGAACACAAATAAACCTCAGCATGTGTCTCTTTACTGTGGCATAATATTAAAAAATACAATTCTCTAAAAATCAGGGAAGGGCAACAGCTCTCCTCCTCCAGTTAAAGGGAAGTCAAACTGAAGAACTGAAGAACATGGACCTGATGGAGTGGGTCCAGAGGAGGGCCATGAAAATGATCAGAGATTTGGAGCACCTCTCCTACAAAGACAGGCTGAAAGAGTTGGGGCTCTTCAGCCTGGAGAAGAGAAGGCTCTGAAGTAACCTAATAGCGACCTTCCAGTACTTGAAGGGGGCCTACAAGAATGGAAAGAGTCTGCTTACAAAGGCCTACGATGATAGGACAAGTGACAATGGTTTCAAGCTAGAGAAGAGTAGATTGGATGCTTGGATTTTAAGAACAAGTTATTTACTGTGAGGGTGGTGGAACACTGGAACAGGTTGCCCAGGGAGGTACTTGAGGCCCCATCCCTGGAGATGTTCCAGTTTTGACAGAGCTTTGGGCAGCCTATCTAGCGGAGAATGTCCCTGCTGACTGCAGAGAAGGGGGGGACTAGATGACTTTTAGAGGTCACTCCCAACCCAAACCATTCTATGATTCAGTGAATATACTGGTGTGATTGTTGTGAGCCCACTGATGCAATTCTGCAGTTATTACATGAACTTTATCAAAAAGGTGAAACTAAAGGCCCTAGTTCTACCAAAACCTAAGGAAATGTCTGTTCAACTGTGCTGCCATAAGAAGTCTTACTTACATCGTTTAAATCAAATAATTCAATGTAAATCAATTACTTAAATGCACACACTAAGAAAGGCTCCTCTATCAAGATTTTATATTTCCCCCCAGTTTCTATGGATTGCTCAACAACTAAGGAAAAGGAAGATAGGGAATACAGGTAGGTACAATACTTTATATAACTTACTTTCTTTTCTAACTCTTGTTCAGAGCTACCTGCATTCCTGCATTTCAATTAGTTTGCTCCTTTAGCTTCATATATCCTGACCTATGTTTTTATTTAAAGCTATCTAATGTCCAAAGCACCGAGCTTGACCTCAGAACAAACTGTGATAAGAACCCAGCTTTCTCAGAAGCTTCTGCCAATCTCTCATTTCTTCATCCACTGTGACAATCTGATTCTTTTTCACTTGGAACTGGGGTTTATTTTGCCTGTGATAAAGATGGGTCTGTTTAGTATTTCATAGAATCACAGAATGGTTTAGGTTGGAAGGGACCTCAAGGATCATCCAGCTCCAACCCCCTGCCATAGGCAGGGACACCTCCCACTAGAGCAGGCTGCTCAAGGCCTCATCCAGCCTGGCTTTAAACACCTCCAGGGAGGAAGCATCCACAACCTCCCTGGGCAACCCGTTCCAGTGCCTTACCACCCTCACTTGCCCATACTGCTCCTAGGTGAGCCTGACCTGTGTATGAAAAATACAGACAGACAGAAAATCTAAATGTTCATAAAGGAAACAACCTGTTCTGTTAACAGACCAACTTGTTTTCTTTTATCTAAGTGATCCTCTGGACAACGGACGTATGCAAAGGTCAGATCAATCAAAGCGCTAGAGAAGTGCTTCTGATGCTAATATTAAATTGGGAGCTTTTTCCCTTCCATTTTAAAATAGAAATGGTGCATGACCAACACATTCTTTCCATCTTGGGAAAGTCTGAAGGCATACCAGTGGAAAAGACATGATGGCCAGAATCTGAGAGATCAAAGGATGCTCCTCTGAGCACTGACATCTTTGCCAGAGTCCCAAAGCGCCCATGAACGAAACTAGGGAAAAATAACAACAGAACCAGGCAAACTCTGTGTGTGTTCATCTACAGCACATCAAGTCTCACCAGTCCCAAGCAACGCTATCAAAACAATGAAACTGAGGGGCCAGCCAGAACGATGTTTGATAGAAAAGCTTCCTGTTCCTAACACAGCAACTCCGAAATGTGCTGATCAGATTCACCTGCCTGCCACTCACTCTGCAAAATACCAGAACAACGAGGACTATATGAACTTTGATTCTGTTCTAAAAGCAGGCTCAGAAAGCAAACCAAATCAGCAGTTTTCTGCAGTGTGAGATCAGACATGGGAGAAGTTCCACAAGAGTTTTCACGCACACACATCTCACCCAACTACGGGAGGCTTCCAACAGCAGCGTTAAAGGGTAGCATCCAGCACTGAACTCAGGGCAGGGCCTGACCGAGAGCACTCACCTGCTCCATCTTGTGCCTGCTCCCCGGAGGCAGACAGCAGACCTTCTCTTACCCAGCGGGGCACTACTCCAGCGAATGCACGCATGCTCTCAAGGGGGAGACGCAAGGACGTGCGAGAGACCCGTCGCCTCCCCTTACCCTTTCTGCAGCCTCCACCGGCGGCACTTCGGTCGGGTGCCCGCTGCGGGAGGCCTTCGCCGCCTATCGCCTCATCAGCTGCAGCCGCGGGCCGAACGGGGCATCCCGCGCCGTGGCGCGCACGGAAGCGGAGGCAGCGCCATTCACCTCTCAGGTGCAAGAGTCTGACAGGTGTTAGTTATTCCCTAATTGCATTCTCCGTGCAAACGTGTGCAAAAGCAGCGTCATCCAGCAGCAAAACACGCAGCCCGGCCAAACGTTTAGCATCAGAAATATATTCCGGGTTCTCCTGCTTCCCTCCCCTCTCCAAAATCTGATTTTCCCCTTCCCTCTCCCCTCCTCCAGCATCTTATTAAAAGATTTTATTTTTTTAATTACTTTTTCAGCTCTGCTTTCTCCAGACAAACTTGGTTCCCTCCAAAGCCTCTGTAATGAAATACACAGTAAAAGAGCAGACCAAAAAGTCTCCAAGACTGTGACTTTTTTTGATACCCCTAAAGCCCACTGCAGCTTTCTCTTCAGCTGCTCTCCATATCCTTGACTCTTTCATGGCTGTCAGGTGCGCTGGGACCTGACTCCTTCCAATATTTTCATTCTCCTTTAGATTTCTTTCTTTAAAACTGCAGGATGTGAAGTCTAAATCTTTGAAGCCATTTTAAAATTTAATCACTTTCCCTTCCCCCCCCCCACCAAAAAAAAAATCCCCAGTCTGAAAAAAAAAAAAATCATCAGCTTCAGAATGGCAAAATAGTGGTGCTTATGTTTTATTTTCTTGATAAAAGAAAAAAAAAACATTTAGAACATTCTAATACATTCTCAGTTATGGGGAAAAAATATTGTTTTGCTTGAGATGTGTAATCCAATCCGAACTCAGAGTACTGGATGTTGTCATTGATTTAGTTGGGGCAATTATTGAGGCAGGAATTACAAAAGTCCATAGTTATTTTTTATTTCTGGAAATTTGGGGGTTAATTCACTCAGAAAAATCTTTCCACGGATGCTTATGGGCAATTCCTTCATTGAGGAGAGTCAGAACGTTTGGGAAAGGTTTGGCAACAAAAATGGCTTTGCCACACTTACAAATACGCAGCCTGGAGCCTTAGGGAAAGTCTGTGCTACTCACTGCAGTGGAGTAGCAGTTTCAACATAGTCCCTGGCTTCTTTGTGGCAGTTTTGAAACTGCTCAGCAGTCGAGAGGCTTCCCAATCTTCCCAGGGTGCTGGGAAAGAGGCAGACGATCTCTGACGTGATCCTGGTTCCTCTTGGCACAGAGTTTTGCAGAGGTGCAGGCAGGATCTCTTGCACATGTGCAGAGAGCATGATGTCAGTGGCACTTATTGCCACATCATGAGGCACTTAAATGCCTTCTCCTGGGAAACTTGAGGCACTTGAGTTTCCAGGTAGTGTCGTGGAGGGCCCATAGGCCCAAAATTAGACTTGCATATGCCTTGCCCTGCCTGGACATGTTTTTCCTGCTTCTTAATCAGGGGTGAGCACATGGCCAGCACAGAGGGCCACAACAGGCCTGGTGCCGTGGAGTCTGGCCTGCCCAGGCTGTAGGCTGTGTAAGCCCCCACGTGCGCAGCTCACGCTTGCCGGGTGCTAGGCCCATGTGAGCCCCATATTTGGAAGAGTCCAGGCCTGTGGCTCCTTGCCTATTATGGCAAGGTTGGCTGACTGCAAGCCTGATTGGTTATTGGTGGCCAATGAGACCACTGATCTCAGCCCACAGTTAATAAATAGAGGTGCATTCA
>WAAF01013359.1:25792-101917 GCA_013400475.1 Tricholaema leucomelas
ATATAGTGGTTGGGGGGTGTTGAGAGTTAAGAATATTGAGTTTAATAAATATATTTTTATATAAATTATCTCACACCCATTGATTTCTCCCCTTCGCCACAAACAGGCGGAGGTGGCAGAATTCCCCTCCGCGACAGGTAGTTCAAGCCCAGAATACCAGGGCTGAGCTGGTCTGAAGCACGAGGCAGAGCAGAACACGTTGTCCCAGAGCAGTGAGGCAGAGGCAGCTCAACTGCTTGCAACGTTGCTTAGTTTTTATTATTTGCCTGAGTGCAATGACTCCTTTGGCCACAGAGATTCACCAATCAAAATGGCATTCGCAAAACTGACCATGGTAGGTGAACCCAGGGCTTGCTCACCCTTATTTGTGCAAGACACCAACAAGTACCTAAACACCTGTGGGTACCTGTTTATCACTTTGGGGGGGGACGTAATGGCCCAAACTTTGTTTTCCTCCCGCCCTTGTGTCCCCCATCAGCAGAAGGGTGAGGCAAGCCAGGACATCTAATAAGCTATTAGCCTTCCAGGACAGTCATTAGCAGTCTGCAAGACAAAAATGAAATGAGAAAAACCTTGTCTGCCGATATGGAAGCAGCAGATCTCCAATCTGTGTAGGGCGGTACAGTTTTTTGACATCTTTTTGTTTGAGAAGAAGAACTCTTCCACAATGTGTCTGGTAGATCAGTGTTGTTTTCATATGAGCCAGAGGCACCCTGGATGTAAGAGGGAAGAGTTGTATTTGATCAGAAGTTACAACAGGGTGATGATCACTAGGTTACTAAAGATAAGATCCAGGGGAAGCAGGGCTTGCAGGTATTCGCACGAGCAGTAGGGAAAGATAGTATGGAACAGATTCCAAAACAAAGGAGGAGTTTGGTTCTCCTTGGTTCAGAATTCTGAGATGCACTGGACACACATGATAGAATTCTGAACACACAGAAACCAAGAGCTTGGATAGGTAAGTTGGAGCTGCACCAGTTTGACCACCATGATGGTGGGGACGCCTACCTTCTGAGACAGCAGCTGACCAGCTCTGCTACCTATGCATCTCAGGAGCTCTGCTGGCCAGGGGGATAGGGTGAGAACAGCCTGCCCTTTGATCAATAGAGCTACTTGGGATTGTTTCTTACGTCTTATTCAGCACTGTATTTTCTCCCTATGGCTGTAGCAGGTGAGCCATAGGTATTGTGTATATGCCTTTCTCGTGATGGTTTTAGTGTTTAAGCTATAATAAAAGTATTAAAACTGTACCCAGAGTGGGGGTACCCATGTGTGAGAGCATTCCCTGGTCCCAAAGAACTCACTGGAACAATGGGACAGACAGTTTTTCCTGACCTATTTGTCTGAATAAGTAAGTGTTAAATGCTGGGAGGTTTGTGGTACAGAATACAAAGCATGGCAGATTCTGGTCATTTATTGTCATTATCGAGGGATTTAGAGATAGTCAAAAAATTAATTTTATTAAGAGGAGACAACCAGGGTGAGGATAAACCTGTGGTTGTAAGCCCCTCTTTTTCCTTGCTCACCAGATTGTTATACTGCCCTTTCAGAGGATGATACCTTTTGAAATAAACAAAGTGCTGCTGTCAAAAGCAGAATGGTCTAAAGTGCAGAAATTAAGAGAGTAAATGGAACTGGAATTGTCATGGGGATAGGAAGGAGATAAAATGTGTATCTAGCAGAATTTGGGGTCTTGCCAGGCAGATATGTCAGGGAGACGGATTGCTGCCCGTTGCTCTTTGCTGCCCCTACTGATCTGTTGGCAGAGTGGGTTATGTGAGCATTTCCCAACTTACTTCACTCCCAAAAGGCCAAGTTAGTTTAGATAAACAGTAAGTCTTTGCTAATCTAGTATATTTTGGGGAAAAAAAATAGGTTAGGGGAAGCTTGTATGAGCAGTGCTACTAGCAGAATCAATGGGATTTGGGATTTCTGATAACCACCTAGAGACAGGCTGCAGTTACTAATATCTTCCACCAGCACAGCTGAAGGTGGAAGAGCACATCTGTTCGCTTCCTGAAGAGGACTCCATTTCTGTACTGCTAATCCCATTTTCCACTATATATTCAGCCAAAAGAGCCCCTAAATGGCTGGAGATCCCTCTGTGCTCAGGGTTCCTTCAGTAGCATTCATTTGGCAGGGGTAGCTAAAGAGTGAATGTTAGTGTTTGGAGCCTGATCCAAATAGGCTGTATAAACAGCATAGCAGTACATAGCTCTGCTGTATCTCATCCTTTGCTGCTCTTAATACTCTGAGTTCTTAAATCAGGCAGCTCCATGCAGGTTTAATTTAGTCAAAGGCCAAGCAGCTATGAATTAAGGAGCCACAGGGCTAGAGCTTCCAGCAATCTGTTCTCTCCCAAATGTCCAATTAGAAGAGATAACACATTCAGAGATAAATTCCTGGCAAGAGTTGAGGATGAGATTTTGCTTGAATCAACAATGTGGTCAACACATTGAGAATGATATATGAAAATAATGTAAGACAAAGATCTGAAATGTTTAAACAAGAGATTGGTTATGGGCCTCTCAGAGGTGGTAAAGGTAAATTATTAAAGAATTTATAATTACATTCATGCCTAATTATTAATAAACAAAGATGGTTAACAGATGCTGCAGCAGATTTACATTTCCTAAGGAAACAAGAAGAATTATAGAAGAAAACCAGGATCAGCAAAATGATTATATCAGGAAGCTGGATTGTCTGTAAATGTCAAAAAAGCTTTTGTCAAACTATTCAGGAGGAAGCATTAAAATAAAAAAAAAAGGAAAGATATTTCTTTTCTGCTTAAAGGCACTAACATACTGAAGACAGTTGATGCACTGCCTGTTGTGAAACCAGAAACAACAAAAGTATCAGGAAGTTGAAAACCACCTGATTGTTGATGTCATTCAGGTGACTTCACTAGTATGAAACAAGTTCATAGATTCATAGAGTCAACCAGGTTGGAAGAGACCTCCAAGAGCATCCAGTCCAACCTAGCACCCAGCCCTATCCAGTCAACCAGACCATGGCACTAAGTGCCTCATCCAGGCTTTTTTTTTTTTAACAACTCCAGGGATAGCAACTCCACCACCTCCCTGGGCAGCCCATTCCAATGCCAATCACTCTCCCTGGCAACAACTTCCTCCTAACATCCAGCCTATACCTCCCCCAGCATAGCTTGAGACTGTGTCCTCTTGTTCTGTTGCTGATTGCCTGCTCTTGTTCTGTTGCTGATTGCCTGGCAGAAGAGACCAACCCCCACCTGGCTGCAACCTCCCTTCAAGTAGTTATAGACAGCAGTGAGGTCACCCCTGAGTCTCTTCTTCTTCAGGCTAAACACCCCCAGCTCCCTCAGCCTCTCCTCATAGGCCTTGTGTTCCAGGCCCCTCACCAGCTTTGTCACCCTTCTCTGGACACATTCCAGTATCTCAACATCTCTCTTGAATTGAGGAGCCCAGAACTGGACACAGTACTCAAGCTGTGGCCTGACCAGTGCTGAGCACAGGGGCAGAACAACCTCCCTTGTCCTAGTGGCCACACTGTTTCTGATACAGGCCAGTAACATATTTGTGTCTTACTGTATTTACTGTATGAGCAATTCAGATCGATATATTTAAAACATGAGCAGAGAAAACTATAATGTATTAATTAGAAAAATGAACTCCAAACCACAGAATCCTGGCAAGTCCACTTGTCTGAAAGCTTGGAAGGGGTAACAGTGGGTCAACAGGGACAATGTTGGCACCAACCTATTCAAAATCTGGAGTAATATCAGTACAATATTCAAGACTGTATGATTAGAAAACAATGGAAGAGAGCAAAACTACTGAAGGGATAAAGAATTGGCTTGTGTCATTCATAAGAGATGTTTGAAGATGGAGGGAAGGATCATGAAGATTTCTTTTTGGGAGAATGTTGTTAGTTTACATCCTGGAAAAATCGTCACTGTAAAAATCATTAAAGTTTCCACATGAAGAAATAAGAAGATTGACAGGTAAAAATGTAAAGTGATAACAGGGACTTGTATAATGTGGAAAATAAAACCTAGCAGTTAAGTGCTGGAAAACAGAACATCATTGCAACACCATTTAGTTAACATACATTTTGAAACTAGCAAACGTGGAAAGAAGTGGACTAGAACTGAAATCTTCTATATCATTTTGTCAAGTTCAAGGTTTTTTTCCAACAAAGTACTTAAAAGCTTTTAAATGCAGCCAGGGTAGCCTGATAGAAATAGAACATTAATGATGCTGTGCGGTATTCAAGAGGCACACCAAGCACCTGCACCTGCCCTTGCTTAAACCAATATATTGCAAGGCTACATTAACATGAAAACCATTTGGCAGTGCAATTTCATCAGAAAGAGTACCAAAGTCACTTTCTGGTATATCAACATAGCAGCTCAGGCCAGGGTAGAAACAATGAAAGGCACTGAATATTGTTGGGTTTAAATCACGATGCTATCACGATCAGATGGCATTAGATCCTTCATATACTCTGAGTACAATGACTTTTCACATGACCACTGTCACACCACATTCACAACATCTCTCAGAAGACTTTGAAAATAATTTCTATTCAAATTTCATCAGACTTAAACAACCTGTACCAAATACCATATTCTACTCAAAGCTCCATGAAATCTCCTGCTAGGAGATTTTTCACTTTTAAGTGATAAGTTGTAATGGGCTTAGAGTCAATAAAGATGAGTATTTTTGACTCTATATGCATTGAATACCTGCAGAAAATATTTTCCTCTGAGGTTAGAAACAAGTATTTACATACTTGTCATTGATGAAAACTGTGATTCTCAATAGGAACAGCTTGTATTAGGCCACTGAATACTTTCCATCTCCTAGCATCCATTGAGACCACCTCTTCTGCCATTATATGCCTATTACTTCTGTCAAATCACAACATAAAAATCACCCAGCTCTCTTTTCTTGCAAATCTGAAGTCCTGCTTCTTTATTTACACCCCAAAATATCCTAGCATCCATTGAGACCACCTCTTCTGCCATTATATGCCTATTACTTCTGTCAAATCACAACATAAAAATCACCCAGCTCTCTTTTCTTGCAAATCTGAAGTCCTGCTTCTTTATTTACACCCCAAAATATCCTAGCATCCATTGAGACCACCTCTTCTGCCATTATATGCCTATTACTTCTGTCAAATCACAACATAAAAAACACCCAGCTCTCTTTTCTTGCAAATCCTACTTCTTCATTTACACCACAAAATATCCTGCTGGCTGTTTCATCCCCATCCCTTTGGCAGCTGCCATGATTGCGTGCATGGAAAAACCTTATTAGGAAAGTCTAATGGATTTTAATTGTTTTCATTACAAATGTTTCTCCCTGGTGGAAAAAAAGCTCTAATCATATTGTCTCATTGCTCATTCTTTACTCTTCTTCCTGTTGTCTCTATTACTTTCTCCTTCTGTTCATTCTTCTTGCCATCCTGCTTCCCTAAATATACTACCGTGCCATTCTCTTTACTCTTTCTTGCCCTGCAGGGAAGCTCATTGCTCTCTCCCTTCTATCTCTTGATGATGTCACTTGTCCTCTAACAGAATCTGCAGTAAAATCCATCTCATCTTCCTTGCTCCCTACAAACCATATGCAAAGGCAGTAACAGAAATTGGAAGACAGGGCTAATGACCCCTGCCGTGATCAGTTCTCTGCACATGGTAGGCAAGCTCTCTGATGAAAGAACACAGGCTGAAAACCCTTTTGTATTGATAGATCCTGTTTCTAGCAATAAAGCAGAAATTTCAGTAGGTAGAAATATCAGTTGTTGTGTCAAGAGCCTGGTGGTGTCCAGAGGCTCCATACAAAGATGAGATCTCAAAACCATTTTGGGTGCTCCACAGACACAGTAAAGATAGTCGCTCCTCCAGACATCCCACGGTCTAAACAGGTCAAATATGCAAAGAGTGGGACAACACAAATATTGGAAGGTCAAAAAATTTGCCTGAGGAAACAGAGCAGATGTTGTCTGCTAGTTTCATGTAAACATGAGGAGGGATTTTTTCACTGTGAAGACGACAGAAGACTGGAACGGGCTGCCCAGGGGGTTGTGGAGTCTCCCTCTCTGGAGATATTCCGAAGTCACCTGGACATGTTCCTGTGTGATCTGGTATAGGAGATCTTGCTGTGTCAGGGAGGTTGGACTGGATGAGCTTTTGAGGTCACTTCCAGGTCCTGACATTCTGTGATTCTGTGATTATTTTTTGATGGCTTGTGTATTTATTTTCAAAACACAAATTGCACCATAGTCCATTCTTACACTATCATCTGACAGAACTTGTGCAGGATCCATTTCTTAGGTTATCTTCTGAGACACACATGTTTGATTCATAGAATCATAGAGTCATAGAATCAACCAGGTTGGAAGAGATCTCCAAGATCATCCAGTCCAAGCTAGCACCCAGCCCTATCCAGTCAACCAGACCATGGCACTAAGCGCCTCATCCAGTCTTTTCTTGAACACCTCCAGGGACAGTGACTCCACCACCTCCCTGGGCAGCTCATTCCAATGGCAAATGTTAGCATAAACATAAATTTCTTAAGAACTAGAAACAAATATAACTAATATTGAGTAGGTAATTATGCTTAATTAAATTAATCTTTACTAATAAAGAGGGGGGGATGAAGAGGAGACTCCGGGGAGGACCTTATCACTCTCTACAACTACCAAAGGGAAGCTGTAGTCAGGTGAGGGTCAGGCTCTTCTCCCAGGCAACTTGTGTCAGGACAAGAGAGCATGGTCTGAAGCTGTGCCAGGGGAGGTTTAGGTTGGATATTAAGAAGCTGGTCCTGAGCAGCCTGATCTAAGGTAGCGTGTCTCTGCCCATGTCAGAGCGGTTGGAACTAGATGATCCTTGTGGTCCCTTCCAACCCTGACTGAGTCTATGAGTCTATGATTCAATGGGAGAGATATGCATGGATAATATGGCAATATTTTCAGAAAAAAAGGATTTGGGTTTTTTCCCTCAACTGGGCTGTAAAATACATTGGATAATTTCTCTTTTGTATTATCTAATAGGCCTTCCAGAACTAAAGACCACAGGAGGTAAGGCTAACAAAATTAATATGCAAAGAAGTTCAGCACTAGGGACCCATAATTTTCTTGTAAATGGTTTCACTTTAAGGATGAAACAACACAAGACAATACCAATTTCTTTCTTTCTTTCTTTTTTGTTTTGCAAATAGCTGATGCTTTAAAAAAATTAACACATGACAGCAGGTGGGGAGAGACTAGAGCAGTGGAAATTCAAAGTAGAGAGTGACTACAAATTTGATTTGCTTAGCATTTTGCTAACTGATTTGAATTCACTGATATGTTGAAACAATATCAGGAGGTATATTTAATTAAGAGAAGGCTGGTTGTCGTTCAGACCTGAAGTAAACATTTAGCACACCTAGTGAATTATTAAAGGGAACGAAAAATAATCTGACCTTCAGAAAGCAGAATCATAAATAACGACGACTTAGGAAGTTCTGCTCAGCTGTGTTTGAAAATTAGGTTGTGTTTTTTTTTTCTTGCATTAAATAGTAACTGTAAAAGTAATCATTACCAAATGCATTATTAATTAGAGATTTTTAATGGCAAAGGAGTGCTTTTATTGCAGTAATAGATTTATATCACATTTGTATGTGCAAGGCCATTATGAACCGTGATAAGAAAATGTTAGAATCATAGAATCATAGAATCAGTCAGGGTTGGAAGGGACCTCAAGGATCATCTAGTTCCAACCCCCTGCCATGGGCAGAGACACTCTACCCTAGATCAGGCTGGCCAGAGCCTCAGCCAGTCTGGCCTTAAACACCTCCAGGGATGGAGCCTCAACCACCTCCCTGGGCAACCCATTCCAGACTCTTACCACTGTCATGCTGAAGAAATTCCTCCTCACCTCCAGCCTGAATCTCCCCATCTCCAGCTTTGCTCCATTCCCCATAGCCCTGTTGCTCCCTGAAAGCCTAAGAAGTCCCTCCCCAGCTTTTCTGTAGGCCCCCTTCAGATACTGAAAGACCACAATAAGGTCACCTGGGAGCCTCCTCTTCTCCAGACTGAGCAGTCCCAACTCTTTCAGTCTGTTCTCATAGCAGAGCTGCTCCATCTTATTTTAAAAAAAGCTCTTATATCATCTTTTAGTTAAACAAATATCTGAGGAGTGGGTGTCAAGTGGATGGGGCCAATATCTTTTCAGTGGTCCACAGCAATAAGACAAGGAGCAACAGCTACAAATTGGAACGTAGAAGGTTTCACCTCAACGTCTTCACAGTGAGGCTGAAAGAGCCCTGGAACAGGCTGCCCAGAGAGGTTGTGGAGTCTCCTTCTCCGGAGATTTTCAAAACCCACCTGGATGCACTGCTGTGGGAACTACCCTAGAGGACCCCGCCTTTGCAGGAAGGTTGGGCTTGATGATCTCTGGAGGTCTCTTCCAACCTCTAAAGTTCTGTGATTAGGTGAAAATACAAGAAAGTTCTGTGCATGTTCAGACAGAGACTTTCCAAGCATTATTATTAGTTTAAAAGAATGGAAAAAAATCTACAAGCTGGAAGACTTGCTAGCAACTCTGCAGAGCTTTTGACAACTCTTGACTTGTGGGGGTTTACATTCTGTTTAAAATTCAGTTAATTTGTTTTTTTTTTTTGGATCTGGGTCCAAATTATAAGCAATAAACTACCCTAAGTGATCCTGCTTTGGCAGGGGTGTTGAATTCAATCTCTGGAGGTCCCTTCCAACCTCTAAGGTTCTCTGATTCTTTAAATTTCTGAAATCTATATCTTGGTAATATTTCTTGAACAAGAAACCCCATTCAAGTGAAAGAAGCCATTCACTGAGGAAGAGTTTCCAGGACAAGGGGACAGAGTCTCAATTTGTGCCAGGGGAGGTCTAGGCTGGATGTTAGGAGGAAGTTCTTGCCAGAGAGAGTGATTTGCCATTGGAATGGGCTGCCCAGGGAGGCAGTGGAGTCGCTGATCAAGCAAAGCCTGACTGAGGCACTTAGTGCCATGGTCTAGTTGATTGGACAGGGCTGGGTGCTAGGTTGGACTGGATGATCTCGGAGCTCTCTTCCAACCTGGTTGACTCTCTGATTCTATGACTGCACTGTAGTTTGATATGTCTTCTAAGTTTTCTTAGACATCCTCCCTAAAGTTCCTTTTCTAAATTTTATATATACATATATATATTTTTAGTAACTCAACTATTTTTTATGTATTATAAATATAAAATAGTTCAGCAATTCTCCATTTTTAGGAGTGTTGTATTTAATTCAGATACCTAATTTAGGTCTTTGGTCCTCAGAGCCTAAAAATAGCAAAAATGAAAATCACTTAAACCCCCCTATTATTTATAAATGTATAGAATTGTATGTTCTTCTAAAAGGCTAAAACTCAAGCTCTGTCTGCTCAATATAAAAAGGCTTTGAAATGTAATCTCTGTGGGTTGATTGATTTATTACATAATGTCTTTTCTCTCTCTGTATAAACATGTTTAAACAAGTTTGATAGATGTCTGCATACAAATAATTTCTTCCATTTCCCTTTGCACTCAATCTATTATATTTTACAGTATTTAATAAATTGGTGTATGTGGTATAAATTTGAATTACTTTATCCATAATCAAATTAATTAGATGTCATTTTTTCCAAAGCCATAAAATCTACATTATGCTGTAGTAGTGACAGAGTCTTCTTCTTTAAGGGGTAGTAAGGGGACGATGGAGAGTGCCAAAATGAAATACAGCATCGCATTTATTTCTTTTCTATTAGGTTGCTTTAATTTCTATAAATCATATTCTTGTAGTCTTGAAGTTGGATGGTTAGAGGAGATTTGGTTAGGCAAATAAAATTATGTTCTTTGTCAAATGATTCTTGTAACACAGAGAAAACATGAGCTTGGTAAAACTTGCAAACAGGTTATTTCACTTAAGGGACATAAACAAAATCAGACATTTTCAGGTGTTTCTGTGTCTATTCTGTGCAGACCTGCAACACACTTCAGCTCACACCAGCTGCATGAAACACTCCCACGTGGAATTCCTTCTGTCTCAACACTACGAGAACAGCCAAAATTTCTTTTGCTCAGTAGCACAGCAAACATTACTGGCTTGGTTACATGGCATCCTGGTCAACTTTCACAACCCTAATCCATACAATCCCCAAAAAGGTCGTCTGCTGAATATCTGACAAAAGGATCACTGTCATCCAGCACTCTTGCAGCACCCCCTGAAAGCTGCATGTCCATAACTGGGCAGTGTATTTACACAGGCTCTGCCTTTCCGAACAGCTCCTGAGCCACGAGTTTTCCAGAAAGGTAGGCACAAGAAGAAATTTGCTGTTTTCCCCAGAATCTGGAAAGGTTTGTAATTAATACCCCAGCTTCCCACTGGAACTAAAGTGGCAGGCTGAACATCCTCGACCTCTCCTAACCTGCTTAAAATCTGCCTATCACCCAGCCCTAGCCAATCAACTAGACCATGGCACTAAGTGCCTCAGCCTGGCTTTTCCTGAATACTTCCAGGGATGGCAACTTCACCACCTCCCTGGGCAGCCCATTCCAATGCCAATCACTCTCTCTGGCAAGAACTTCCTCCTGATATCCAGCCTATACCTCCCCTGACACAACTTGAGACTGTGTCCCCTTATTCTGTTGCTGCTTGCCTGAGACAAGAGACTGACCCCCACCTGGCTACAACCTGTCTTCAGGTAGTTGTAGACAGTAATGAGGTCACCCCCAAGCCTCCTCTTCTCCAATCTAAACAACCCCGTCTCCTTCAGCCTCTCCTCACAAGGTTTGTGTTCATTTAACCTCCAAATTCTGGAAATTCCCACAGTGAAGAAAAACTTTATGTGTAAGACAGAAAATGAGACTTAAGTTATTTGGATTTCATTTAATATATGTGCCAGTTTGAGCCTAACTAGAATGTTTTGGTGAGAAGGACTAGATTATTGGCTGTGGAAGGAAAACAATGGTGATGTCTACTTCACTCATAGGTTTGCTGAGAGATATAAGAAGAAGAATCAAAATATAGATAAGGTACTCACTTCTACTTCTGTTGGGGAACTGGCTCCGAGCTGCATCTCTCTCTAACCTCACCCTCCGTTTCTTTAATTAATCCACTTTGCTTCCTAACCCCCTGGCCGAACCTCCATTCTTCCTTGGGACTGGAGTAAGGATGAGAGGGGTAGGGGGAAGGTGAAGGGGTGGTTGAGAGCCCCTCCTGGGGACTCAGGTTTCTGGGAGGGCTGTTGTGCTTCTGTATTACCTTTTACCTTGTATATTTCTGTCTATAACTGTATATACTGTAACTATCTGCTTGTATATTCTGCTAAGCTGTAAATATAAGCTTCATTCATATTTCCAGAGCTGGCTGAGTCTAGTCTGGGTGATTTCCTTAGTGTGGGTGGGTGGGGAACTGTGGATGGATTTCTTGCTAACACAGGACATGAATTGATAAGAATGAGCAACCCACTCTGCAAAGTGTCCTTGAATCCATCTGGGAGACAAGAAACCAGGCAGCGGGTGCTGGCCCCCTACATGCAGCTGCAGGGGGGCAGGGTCTGCCAGCTGCAGGGGGCTGACCCTACAGGTTGTTTATGTAAATTTAACCTATCTGTGCCACACACATAACCTTAAGCCAATCTGTACTTTCCACATGCACCAATCTCAAACTAAGTTAGCTATGCACACCTCTTCCAAGTAAGCATATAACTCACTGTAACATGAAGATTATCTAACCATATTGGTGGTCCAAAGTCGTTCACCTAGGGTGCAACACCGGCAGGGAACACCCAAACCATCGCTATATAAAAGCAATCACTTTCTTCATGAGAAATCACACTCCTGTTTCTCTGTGTCCTCCAGTATGTGCGGAACATGGGAGCATCAAATTTGGTTTTGCACGTAAGAAACATTTAACAAGGCCAAGAGTAAGGTCCTGCACCTGGGTCGGTGCAATCCCAGGCACAGATACAGGCTGGGTGGTGAATGGCTGAGAGCAGCCCTGAGGAAAAGGACCTGGGGGTCTGGGTTGACGAAAAGCTCAACATGAGCCTGCAGTGTGCACATGCAGCCCAGACAGCAACCCTGTGCTGGGCTGCATCAAGAGCAGTGTGGCCAGCAGGGCAAGGGAGGGGATTCTCCCCCTTTACTCTGCTCTCCTCAGACCCCACCTGGAGTACTGTGTGCAGTTCTGGAGCCCCCAACACAAGAAGGACATGGAACTGCTGGAGCGAGTCCAGAGGAGAGCCACGAAGATGCTCAGAGGGCTGCAGCAGCTCTGCTATGAGGACAGGCTGAGAGAGTTGGGGCTCTGCAGCCTGGAGAAGAGAAGGCTTCGAGGAGACCTTAGAGTGGCTTTCCAGTATCTGAAGGGAGCCTACAGGAAGGCTGGGGAGGGACTATTGACAAGGTCTAGTAATGTCAGGACGAGGGGGAATGGGTTTAAGCTGGAAGAGGGGAGATTTAGACTGGATGTTAGGAGGAAGTTCTTTACAGTGAGGGTGGTAAGACACTGGAACAGGTTGCCCAGGGAGGTTGTGGATGCTTCCTCCCTGGAGGCATTTAAGGCCAGTCTGGATGAGACCTTGAGCAACCTGCTCTAGTGGGAGGTGTCCCTGCCTATGGCAGGGGGTTGGAGCTGGATGATCCTTGAGGTCCCTTCCAACCTAAACCATTCTATGATTCTATGAAACGCTCTGAGTTTCTCCTAAATTCATAACAATCTTGGGCTAAATCAGCTTTACAATTACTCTAGTGCTATTTTCCTTCTCAAGAGATGCTGTGGACTGACTGTTTACCTTTAGGTTGATTTTATTTGCCAGGTTATATACCAAACAGTCCCGTGGGATTGCTGAATATATGGGTGCTAACAATGAAAAATGTGCATAGTTTTAATACCAACTTTGTAAATTGCCTTAATAATAGCCTGTATAATGTAATAGTATTTTCAACCAGTACTTTTAATTTCTAGCTCATAAAGCCTTTTCATTGAACCCCAAGGGTGTAGCTATAAAAGTAAGATTTAATTTTGTATATAATGTGGCCTAAATTAGTTTTAAAGCAATAGGAGAAACATGCAGCTCAAAGAGATAAGACTGAAATTATTATAACTCGATGAAATTTCCTATAGCAAAAAATTAATCATTATTTCCATTTTAACATAATTTGACATGAAAAAAAAAAATCTAAGACTGATGTAGATCTAATCAAGGTATCTATTTTAAATTACTTTGCTGTAAATTGCAGAGGCCATAAAAAATGTTGCAAACCAGATGACAGCAAATGATTTGGACACACTTCCAAAGTGTAAGCTGAGTAGCATATTTCTGTGATGGAATGAGTTATTAAATAAACACTAGTCCATAGTAACAAAACGGTGTATTTATGTTCTTATCTTTGACCAAACCTGGAAGACCGTGCCCAGAACCTGACAGCACAATCTCATGGCTGTCAGTCTTGGCATGCTTCTCAACTGCCTGTGACATTTGGTCATTTTTCCTTAAAGTACCTCTCCTGGAATCATGTGATTATGCAAAACCTCAGTTTCTCAATTTTAGCTCTCCCAACTGCAGTGAAAAATCTAGCAAGCATGAATGGATAAAGCAGCTGAAAGGAGACAGCACATAAAAAAAAAGACCCCAAATTATTTTCTCAGCCTCTGGTTTTTTTTTTTTCATTTGTTATGCTCATCTTTGTTCATGCTTATCCTTGGCAAGTGTACTCTATTGAGCATTTTAAGCACATGAAACAAAAGATCTTAAAAGTCAGCAGAATAGTACAAATTCATTTACTCTATTAGGAAAAAAATTCACTGGGGTTTATTTTTAAGTGTGTTATATAAATCAGGGCCTCAATTTTTTTCCTACTATATTGGCTCTGACTGTCTTTCTACAGGAATATGACTTCCAATACTAAATACTTTCTACTGTGAATAGTTCCTTTGGGCTTTAAAAAGGCACTGATTACAGCTATCCTTGTGGCTAAATCTGATAGGACTTCAAATAAGACAGATATAGGGTATAGGAGAAAAAGAAAGAAGGGAAGATTTATGAGGGTAGCAGAAGATTTAGGTTATTCCTAGCATTTGGAATGCTACCTAGAATGTTTTCTCTCTATATTAAAAGTTTATCTCACTAACATATAATATGTGAAGATCTCTCAGGTCTGTAATATTAGTACAGGCACATGAGAGTTTTACTTGCAAACCCAGCAAGGTTTTGTATTTTGTTTAGTAGTCTGAAAGGTCCTGGGGCAGGGGCAGGGGGGGAATGAAATTAAAATGAACAACTTGACTCTGCTCCATCAAAGCCATCAGTGAAGCGCAGGAAGGAGTGGCAGTCAGATACACTGCCTCAGCAGGCCCCAGTGCTGTGGTACCCAGATGTATTTTGGACCCATCAGGAGACTGGACTTCGGATAGCTGCCCAAAGAATCCTGCAAGTTCCTACCACTGGCCCAAGGCTGTTGAAGTAAACAATAAAACTTCTCCCAGCATCAGTATGAACAAGTTCAGCCTTATCAAGAGTGACTTTGTGGAAAACCCTCTGACAATGTTTCTTATTTAAAGTTTATTTCATCTTTGTAAGCCTTATTGATTTTTACAACTGCTGCTGGTCTGACCCCAGGAATTGAATAATAGGCTGCAGCTCCCGCAGCAACACCACTTCCTACTCCAAAGTTTCACACAGTCTTGTATATTTTGAATACTTAAGTAGCCTCCTTAACTATTTGTGTTTCTGAAGTATTACAGTGTATTTGCTACAAACAGAAGTATGTGTATCAAATAACCTAAGTAATTATGTAGCTTAATTATCCACACATATGTATATTTATAAACTCAGGAAGGAGGAAATGGTACATTTGCTGTATATTAAAGTGCTGATGTTATTAGCATCTCAGCCTGTCATTTGTCCAGCTGATGAGGGCTGTGTGGCACTGACTGTGTTGTGTAGGGCATCGCATTGTCCTCACATACAGGAATCTACCTCTGACACAGTGTGGCAGGGCAGTCTGCTCACCTCTCTGTATCAACATCACTTGGGCAAGACATGGGCAAGATGAGCAGCCAGAGGCACAGGCAGGCCAAGCCCAGAGCCACAGTAAGGCTCTCATTTTAGGAGAAGTAGCTGTAGCCTTTGCAGCAGTCATTAGGGCACTTTCTGTGGCATGACAGACAGGAATCCAACAGGTATGAGCACTGATGTCACAGCTCTCACCTTATGTGACTGCCATACCCAGGAGGATATGTTGATCACCAAAGTGGAAATAGTTTAAGTTCAAGGAGTCAGGTGAAGAGCAAACAAAATGTAACAAGAAATACTTGTCTGTGCCCTAATTAATTAATTAATGGGATTTTATGACTGAAGACAAAGGACCTTAAAAATCACTACGCATGTTTAACACCAACATGAAAAGTATGCTTATATTTAATGATTACACAATTTCCAAGCCAATCCCTTTCACTATATTTTTAATGACACTATTCCATAATCAAGCTAGAACTATCTGCAATTCTGGAGCCCCCAACACAAGAAGGACATCAAACTGCTAGAGCGAGTCCAGAGGAGGGCCACAAAGATGCTCAGAGGGCTGCAGCAGCTCTGCTATGAGGACAGGCTACAAGAGTTGGGGCTCTTCAGCCTAGAGAAGAGAAGACTTTGAGGAGACCTTAGAGTGGCCTTCCAATATCTGAAGGGGACTACAGGAAGGCTGGGGAGGGACTACTGACAAGGTGTTGTAATGACAGGACAAGGGGTAATGGGTTTAAACTGGCAGAGGGGAGGTTCAAAGTAGATGTTAGGAAAGAGTTCTTTCCAGTGAGGATGGTGAGACACTGGCACAGGTTGCCCAGGGAGGTTCTGGCTACCCCCTCCCTGGAGGTGTTCAAGGCCAGGTCGGATGAGGCCTTGAGTAACCTGTTCTAGTGGGAGGTGTCCCTGCCTGTGTCAGGGGGTTGGAACTGGGTGATCCTTGAGGTCCTTTCCAACTTAAACCATTCTATGATTCTATGAATAACAGAGATATGTTCTAAGTGAAAGTCAGGGACTTGTTTGCTGATGTGGGTTTGGTGTTGGTGCCATGGGCGCTGAGCTGAGGCTGGTGCAGGCACCAGGTATGCAACATCCCAGCAGTGCAACAGGCTGCAAAGTAAAAAGCTGGTTGCCAAACATCAGCCACATATCACCACAGCAGCACTTTAAAGGCTGACCATGAGCTACCAAAGAGAATCACAGCATTAATCAGGTTGGAAAAGGCCTTCAGGATCATCAAATCCAACCCATCACCTGACACCTTCTAATTAACTAAACCTAAACCATGACACTAAGGACCTCCTCCAGCCTCTCTTTGAACACCTCCAGGGATGGTGACTCCACCACTTCTGAGGGTAGTCCGTTCCAATGGCCAATATGAAGACTCAATACATTGATTTTTATCTGAATAGATGTTATTTTGATAGGTACATTTGTAGTTTTTATGTAAAATGTGCTTTTCTTAGTCATTTTGATGTGGGGTTTTTTGTTTGTTTTATTGAATTTGCTTACGGCTGAATTGCCACTAGAAGGCAATTTAGGAGGACAGCGGCAAATTCCAATGCCAAAGGTTTTCCTCTTGCTTGTTGTGGCAGTGTTGGCAGAAATCAAGGAGCCAGGAAAAGAGCAGAACCCTGCAGTGGTCCATTAGAGAGGGAGGGTTATCCCAAGAGCCTTCCTTGAGCTGACACACCAGAAAGAATTTACTAACATTGCCAAACAGGTTTTTGAGTGCTACAGATTTGCTTTGAATTTAGTAAGAGATCTGTAATTATTTATTTTCAGCTTCAGTAAAGGTATTTTCATTACATTCAACAGAAAACAGTAATTTTGTGGAAGTAATAGAATCAGCCAGGTTGGAAGAGACCTCCAAGAGCATCCAGTCCAACCTAGCACCCAGCCCTGTCCAGTCAACTAGACCATGGCACTAAGTGCCTCATCCAAGCTTTTCTTCAACACCTCCAGGCACAGCGACTCCACCACCTCCCTGGGCAGCCCATTCCAATGCCAATCACTCTCTCTGCCAACAACTTCCTCCTAACGTCCAGTCTAGACCTCCCCTGGCACAACTTGAGACTGTGTCCCCTTGTTCTGTATCTGGTTGCCTGGGAGAAGAGACCAACCCCCACCTGGCTACAGCCTCCCTTCAAGTAGTGGTAGACAGCAATGAGAGTCCTTGGAAACTTTTTCAGTTTTCCTTTTCTCATCTTTAAAACTTTCAGTTATCCACTCTGGAAACTGAATGAGCATCTTACTATGCAGGGTGATCAATTACAAATGATAAATAGCAAGTAGCAAAGTGCTGGAAATCCAGGCATTGTGATCAGCTTGCAAACATCCCTTGTGCCCAGCACTTCACTGAAGTGCTCCCTGAGCAATCATGAATGAAGAAGACAATAGTAAAGGAAATTCAAATCAAATCAAAACAAAACAAAAACCCACCTTTGTTCAGTTAGAATTTGTCAAGGAAAAAAAAAAAAGTCAAATAAATTATTCCATATGATCAGTTTTCCCCTCCAGTTACTGCTTTATCCTTCTCTCCACAGTATGAATCACCAAGATCTGCCTGTTTTTTTTTCCCTGAAGTTTTTGTTTTGTTTTGTTTTTAATGAGCTTCTTCCTCTTTGTCTGCAGCCTCAGTCTGTCCCATAGAAAATATTTGGTGGACTGCCACCAAGCTCTCTTATACATGTGCATGCTCTAATCCCACAAAACAAGAGTTCCTATTTTTCAGAACACAGAATGAGCTCCATTTCATCCAAACTAGATCTATATCAATGCCCAGATTTTAGAGAGAGATTCCAAGCTGTTCCCTCACGGGGAATGAGATGAAAAGAAAGAGTTAAAATTTCAGGGCTTTGGACAAAACACATGTATTTGTTCAAGGAAAAAAAAAATTATAACAAGAAGATATGCATGCCTGATGATGAATGAAAGCCTGTTTGTACCTAATGTATCGAAGAAATTGTTCAAGAGCAGTTCATTTTGCCATTTCAATGTCTTTATGAGTTATCTGCCACAGAAGTACTTGTTTTAAAAAGATGAGTTGCCTGGCAACCACTTTAACATAGAGCAGCTGACTTTTCTGAACTTTGGGGAATGTTTTATTCATCAGCTGGTATTCTTTACTCACTTCCCTTCATTTCCAAATCTCTTTCTGATTGTTTACATGGGTTTTTTTTCCTTAGGTTTTGCAGAGCAGCTTCATGTTCCATCCGGTACCATGTGAAAATGGACACGAGTTTTTGCATACATCACTTTAAAAAAGCAACAGGCATTCATGTTATAATTATTAGTGCACACATACTCAAATCTTCATATGACTTGACCTAAGCTAGCCTTATGGTGACAGAATGTTTGGAAGAGTTGTATTATTTTTTTTTTCTTTCTATTGGTTCAGAAATCAATACCAGATTTTCCTTTGGGAATTGCCCACAGATCTGTTTATATCAGTTTTGGGGTAGGGAATTAAGACACTGACAGACAGAGAGAGCAAGAACTGTTTCAAATTACACTGCTTGGAAAAATTACAAGGAATCAAGAGTGGGGGAAAGGAAATATACAGAAGTTCTTGCCAATAATTAAATAGTTCCCAAGGGAAATAACAGACATCTTTCATTCTGAGCCTTTTCCTCTATAATTTGTATGGCAATACAGAACCTGAACAAACCAAAAGAAAGACACTGACATTTTGACCCACCTATCTTTTTGAAGCCTTCATTATCAAACACAGTTTGATAAAGGCACCCTCATGCGTTGGTTTAATCCTCCGTGTGCAGAAAACATTGTTTGATCTCCAGCTAGGAGACCACATGTCTTGAAATGCTCATGTGGAGTGGCATATCTTGAGGCCCTGACCCAAAGAGCCACTGTAGGGGATGTTGTTTTGGATAACAGTTTAGAGTATGTTAATGATGCCCTGAAAGGGGTTTGCAGTACTCACATCCTCAAAACCTGGGGTAAGATAGTTTTCCTATTTGGAGTCAGAACCAGGAAAGCACACTGCCACTTTTAACAAGCTCTCTTATTTAGGAAGGTGCTTTTGTTTGTACATCCATGTAGATGTGTGCTAAAGGTGCAACAAATTAGAATTTCCAAACAGCTAAGTAAATTTTAAAAAGAGAGAGAGAGAGAGGCAAATAAAAGCAATATTCCCAGCCTTTGGCATTGAACATGTGTTCTGGTGGTTTAACTTCGTATTTTTCCTCTGGTTCTGACCTAATGCTTTCAAAGTTGAGAGAAATTGTTTACTATTTAAGAGGAAACAATTCTAAGCCAGTAGATGACTGTATATGATTCTCCTTATAAGGCTATTAAGCAATGAACAGTGTCCTCTGAGGAGGGTTTGGACAGAGTACAGCATGCAGCACATGCCCTGAGCAACACACGGGCAAACTCCTCAACAGCACTCCACTGACTGCCCTCCATCCTGGGGACTGGAGGAGGCAGCACGCATGCTTCATGCAACATTACGCAGGAGCCTATCATTTGCATCATCACTCACTGAATTAAAATGCCCAGACAAAGATGATGCCATTATCTCCTAATTGCCAGATGTTTGACAGTGCTAGTCCAGTGCTCTCTTTTTCCTCTCTCGTTCTTAGTGTGCTAGGTGGCTACAAGATGATGCCATTACCTCCTAATCGCCAGATATTTGACAGTGCTAGTCCAGTGCTCTTTTTCCTCTCTCGTTCTTAGTGTGCTAGGTGGCTACAAGATGATGCCATTATCTCCTAATCGCCAGATGTTTGACAGTGCTAGTCCAGTGCTCTTTTTTTTCCTCTCTCAGTGTTAGTGTGCTAGGTGGCTACAAACACCTGCTGTGTAGAGCATCTTTGAAAAGAGTCTTTTAAACAGAATGTTTTGTGAAACTTTTCGTCTACTGCACCTTGCTAAGGAAGACTATACTGAGTGAGGGTTTGACCTTGTTTATCCTCTCTTTAGGAGACCTTTAAACTATCAGAAATATATTCTTGATGGCATCTTTTGAAAAATAGGAGTGAAATCTTTGTCTGATTCATTTAAGCCACTAGTAAAATTCCCACTGAACTCGGTAAAATCTGCACTTTAATCCAGGACTTCAATAGAAAAAGCTTTTTTGGCTCAGAAAGCTTGAAGTTGTCTTGTTCCTGTGCTCTTCTGAAAAGAATCTCATATTTAGATCTACTAAGTCCAAGAGATTTTACAAGTGTACTAGCATGTGTCATTTTTGTTCAGACTGAACTAAAGGCACAGACTGATAGAGCAGGAAAACACCAGAGAGATGCATGTTCATGTATTTCATAAATTCAAAGCAGTACCCCCATACTGTAGTCCTGCAAAAGGGGTCCCAGCTTCAGTCCACCAGTACAGACTCAGGAAAAGATTTTGCCTAAATCTGATTCACATCAAGTGTTTTCTTAAAGAAGAAAGCTTTTCTTATAAGCCCTTTGAGGAGAGGCTGGGGGAGCTGGGGTTGTTTAGCTTGGAGAAGAGGAGGCTCAGAGGTGACCTCATTGCTGTCTACAACTACCTGAAGGGAGGTTGTAGCCAGGTGGGGTTGGTCCCTTCTGCCAGGCAAGCAGCAACAGAACAAGGGCACACAGTCTCAAGTTGTGCCAGGGGAGGTATAGGCTGGATGTTAGGAGGAAGTTCTTGCCAGGGAGAGTGATTGGCATTGGAATGGGCTGCCCAGGGAGGTGGTGGAGTCTCCATCTCTGGAAGTGTTCAAGCAAAGCCTGGCTGAGGCATATAGTGCCACAGTCTAGATAACTGGATAGAGCTGGGTGCTAGGTTGAACTGGACGCTCTTGGAAGTTTCTTCTAACCTGGTTGATTCTATGATTCTATTCTAAGAAGCTGTACACAGGCAAGAGCACAAGCCACATTTCAGTTTACTGTGGTTGGAGTCAGTTGACCCTTTGCCAGTGATGGTCAAAGCAAACTCAAATGCGACTATGGAAATGTTATTACTGAGAAGTAATAACAATTACTTCCAACAAGGAAAATTGATTTCAACAAGGACAATTACACAGATATGCATACATTAAGTCCTTCCTCCAGCTATTATTTCCAGGTAATGCAACTCTGTAGTTACAAAAATATTTGTAATCATTTGTAGTAAATTTAAAAATCACTTTAGATCACTTTATCATTCCTGTATTTTTGGATGCTACTCCCCTCCCCTTGAAAGTTTTGGTTTCTCTGCCTGTATTCCTTGCACATATTAGGAATTATTTGTATTCCAGTGAATATTTAGATCGTATTCATACCCAAACAATGGCACACATAGACACTACTTTGTATTAAATCACCTTCGGTCTTTCTGTCTCTCTCTAGGATGATTGGAAATCACCTTCCAGCTGTCCAAGAAGTGGTAAGGAAACTGTTAACATCCAACCTTTCCCTCAAGGGAGAGAAACAATTCTCTAAAGGAAATGTGTATGGTTTTATGGCCTTCCTATGCCAATACTTGGCCTGCGACACAATTTGATCTTTACCTTTCTCACATAGAAAAGACTCCCTGTGGCAAAGCAGAGAAATTTGAAGTGCAGATGAAATAGCCATGTTTTGAATGAGCCTAAATATTGCATCCTTCCACAGCTTTCTGTTGTCACCCCATCAGTGTAACTGGCAACACAAGTCTCCAGAAAGCAAAAGTCTTCCTATTTCTATCTCAGTCCTCTGGTTATTTGTTAAACAACCTGTGAGGTCTGCTTTCTTGCCCTCCAGAGGAACAGTCATATTTGCTGTACATCTTAGTTACATAAAACTGCCTAAGAATTTAGTGGCCTCAACTATCAAAAATTAAAGGGAAGCTTTTTGCTTCCCTTCAAATCTTTTTAATTTTCTGAAGAAAACCACAAGCATTAAAAGTTAAAAAGTCTTTGTTTTGGAGCCAAAAAATACACCAGGAAAAAGTCAAACCTTCAGAATTTTTTTGTTTCCCTTAAGAGTTCTTGAGAAGCACATGCTTTTTGTTTTTCCCCCAACAGAGGCATCGTAGGAGGCAAAACAGACTTCTGTTTGGTCCAAAAGTGCTGCTGGGACCTCTTGTGTTTCAGGTGATCTCAAAACCTGAGTGTGGAAGTAGAAAGAATGATGTTCATAAGGAAATAAAGCAAGAAATAAGGTGTGAAAACGTCTAATTTTTAATGGGAAAACGTAGGATGCAAAGGAAGATTACAAGGTCCTTATGACTGCCCTGTAGGTCTTATGGAAAGGCATTTACCACTGTCATGCTTAAACAAACACAACTTTCCCTTTCCCTATCGCTTACTCTCTCCTCCCTCCCACCCCTATCCCTCTCATGCACTCCCTACCATCCCTTTCCCTAGATCTGCTCCCCACCTTGGCTGTGACTGTAAACCACCCAAGCCACAGCTCGCAGTCAGGTTCCCTATGTTTGGCTTAGTGAGTGCACTCAGACTACAGGACCAGGCTGGAAATGTCAGGCAAGCAGTGGCACATACTGCTGAAGAGAAACAGTGCTTGATGAGGAAAGAGAAAAAGAACTATCTTGTCTGGGTATGGTTAAAATGAACCTTATAAAAAAAGGAAGTCTGGTCTGTTTAAAATGAGCCTGGATGAGGCACTTAGTGCCATGGTTTAGTTAATTAGAAGGTGTTAGGTGATAGGTTGGACTGGATGATCTCAAAGGTCTTTTCCAACCTGGTTAATTCTGTGATTCTGTGATTCTGTTCTCTGCTGCACAATATTTTATTGACATGCTTTATTTATGTATCTCCTTTTTTATTATTAATAACTATTACCTATTATCTATTATAAATATAGCTAATAGATCTCTATTATATGTCTATCACACACCCTTTTATCTATCTACTCTAAAATTATCTCTCTCTCTACGCAACGAGAAGCTGTCTCAGGAGCATTTGATCCCAAGTGATTGGATTACTAGTAACTAACACAGACGGTACCAGTTGGTGGACTCCTTACACCGCCTGTGCTGCCTGCTCTCCACCCCCAAATACATTTTTAGAAGCATTAAGGAAACAACAATTAGGTGAGGTAATGGTTATTCTTAGCCTAACATCTCTCACACAAATGCCATTTCCATAAATAAAACCTGAAGGATCCATCAACACAGGGAACTTACTCTACTTGTCTTGATGGCATTAAAACGAAATGGGATCTTCCGATTTGTTTTCCGCTGAGCAAACATGGTGATTTTTATGGCAGGCCTTCTGAGATTAGTAGGTTAGTAAATACATGCAGATGGTAAAGCAAATGGACATAATATTAATTGAAACACTCGCTATCCCTTCAAGAATTATTGGTTTAGTTCAGTTTTCTAATGGAAAAGAATTTGTTGTGCTGTAACTTGATATTATTACTGCAAACTAAATATTTTCCCCTTTTTTTCTATTTTTAATCTAAAAGGCTCCTGGTTCTCTTAAATGTAATAGTAATTGAATTCACTTTTTTTTTTTTTTTGAGCTGTGTAGCAAACAGCTTTTTTATGCATAACTTGTATTCATCTTGGAAACATGATATATTTTCAAAGGCATTATGGAACGAAGTGCATAAGCAGTCAGATTTGAATATAACGTATTATACCATTCAATCAGCTTACTACAGGCCATAGCCTTAAAAATAAAATTATACCAGTATTGCTGGCATTTGTGCTCCAGAGGGAGATGGTTAATTCTTCAATAAAAAGTAGGAGGATTTGCATCTGCCCTGGCTGACAACATAAAAGATCAACGTTTTTCTTATACTAAGGGCAAAACGTTCTCTGTAAAAACCGAGTTAATGCAATATTAAAGCTGCAGAGTTAAGCATATAAAAATGAGGGTAGGAACAGTTAATGACGAGCAGCCAACCTTATTTCTATCCTTCACTGTGTTTACATTAAAATGTAGTTTGCCATCGTGTGATCATTTCATTAGCAATATAATTAAAACTATTAAGCAGCAGAAACTGTGAGTCAGTCACACCAAATCTTTTCCTTTGGAAAGAAAATTCAAAGAGCTTTATAGTGTGCATGGTATATTCCAAGCTTTCACCTACTTATTAATCAGACAGGATTTTATCTATAATAAAATGCCATGTTTCTTATTCCTCCCTTACAAAGTTACTCCCAGACTCTTCTGATAAGATAAACAGAATATAATCAGAGAAGAAAAGCATAAAAGGAAAAAGATCCACAATATCCAACAGATATGACAGAAGTTCTCTAACTTCAGCAAGAGAATGAGTCAGTTTAAATGCTAACATTTTAATGTAAAATCTTTTATTCTTAAAAGTCCTTGTTCTCAAAAGCTGGAAACATATGGGTGGGGTTTTTTTTTTGCCTCTAGCATAAATCAGTGAATAAAGACAAGAATGTATTTCTTCATGAGCTACTTGGAAAAGCAATATTGTAATCTTCTCACAGTGAAAAAACAAAAGTGCATTTTCGAACCAGAAGTCTGAAGCACAAAACCACTACTAAAATCAAACTATTACTTTATGTTACATGTTTTATTTTTTTTAACACTGAAATTAAAACAAAATAAATAATTTAAAAGTAACAGTTCTACTCAACTCAAAAGGTAAAATATCTTCTGTGTTAAAATTCTTCCCAGTCATTTTGGAATCAGTTTGGTAAATCAGTCAAAATGCATCCTGCTACATCCTTTTTGTTCATATCAGATCCTCCCCCCAGGCACTGCCTCCATAGTTTCAGCATCAAAATAATTAAATCAATTGGAAAAATGATTATGTTCCAATGAATGCCATCTCATATCACAAACAGAATATTATTGATACAGGATTTATTTGTTCCACTGCTTGTTTTCGTTAAAGCTATGCTGAAAGAAGGTTCTTTGTAGCTAACACACTTGTGTCTGCACTAGGCTGTGGCATTGATTTAAACACTTCCCCAGCAATTTTGTGAAATTATTAAAACTGCAACATAAAAAGAAGTGCAAAGAAAGCTTGATAATAGAAACAAAGAAAAAAAAAAGTAAAACTAAACCCCCTTTCACCTCTCATTTTCATCAGCCTTTGTTTGGATTAAAATCTTGAAGATTGTGTCTAAGGCTACAGTCACAAAAAGCAAGGACACTGAAAAAGAAGAGGGCTTGGAGCGCTCTGTAGCATTCACCTCTTTTCATTAAGAACTGCAAACAGTAGAAACATAAAGTAAAATTATCATTAGTTCAGTAGTGTATGAAAGTGTCCTTTTAACAAGAGAATGTTCCTCTTCTAGTTTCTTCTCCATTTGTAAGAAGCCTCTGTGAAACTTTTTTTCTCATTATCTGTGATTTATTTCTTTATTCCTGGACCTGGAGTGTAATAATGGTCCAAATGTAATAGCCTTGACCTTTGCAGCTTTGCTCAGGGAGGTCATGGTGAATTTTGTCTATGTCACGAGCAAAGATTTTAACTAGCAATAACACAATGCACTTAGATTATTCCTTACTTCAAAATATGTACATGGGCTTTATCTACTGCAAAGTACATCTCATCTGGCCCCTGTGACTAGCCATACAATCAACTGGATTTTTTTTTTCACAAGCAGGGAAACTGAGGCACACAGAGAGTGAATTACCACTGACTGAAGCTACCAAAGATGGAATTAAAGGTCAGGTTTTCTGCATCCAATATTCACTTTAACCACAGTCCCATCCTTCCTGCCAGTGCTGCCCATGTCCTGCCATAACAAGACACAGCTATTATTTAAAAATTGAAGCGTGGGAAGGTTTGTGCAGATGAGCATTGGTATTATTGCTTATTTGAAAATCCCAAGGAATTTTCATCTTGTTAGGCAATGCCTGGTAATAAATTTCTTGTCTCCACTCTCCTGCCTGCTTCATCCCATTGTCTCCTTTCCTAATGCACTGCACATCAGGACTGCCATTTTTGGTACAGCTCTAAATTCAGTTCTCTCTTTGAAATTACTGGAGTCGCAGGCTGTTAAAAGGAAAATAAAAGAAGCACTTCGTTTTACAAAGGGGCAAGCAAGCAAACTGGCACAAAGTGCATCCTAAGAGCATACTTATCAGCAAGCAATCCTCCATGTCTTTTCTCCCACCATTTTGTCAAAACCATAAAAAAAAGAAACCAAATGGCAACCACTAATATTCAGATTAATAAAGACCCATCTGATTCCCAGCTGTTGACTATAACTGGCAGCCCGTGTGCAGTCTTTGTACCCAATGTGGTTTTCACAATACCCATGTTTGTTACTGCCTCTCAGTCAAGCTCCAAATAGGAACTGGTATGTAGCAGGATCTGTGCAAATAATTTATTGTCCGCCTTGCATTTAAGGAACTGGGAGGGAAGGGAGAGAAATAAGGGGAAAAGGTTTTAGTCCATTAATCAGGACCTTATAGAGAAAAAGAATGGGGCTTTACTTGTTAATAGTGAACAGCGGCTCACGCTTTTAGATTTCATGACTCTCCATAAGGCACAGGCATTCATATGGTTCTCACATTTTTTGAGAAGTCTTGCAGAAGTTAAGTTTAAACCTCTACCAAAAGCTGCAAGAAATACTGTTTTCTTGGAAAACGTTCACAGTTTTCCTCACTGTGCCATCTTTTTAAAACACATTCTGGGTTTGCGTAGCCAAACGTATTAAATATTAATATAACACATTTGTATTGGTTCCTGTTTGTTTTCTAGGGGAGCCTGACAATAAGTACTGTGCACTTTGACAGCGTTAGCTACACTGTGATCAACTACTTTGAAATGTCATCTTCCAGCTTCGTAGCGATAGGGTTAATTCAGACACCAAAAGGAGCGAGCATTCCTCTCCCCCCCGTGCGCTCCCAGGTCAGCCCCACCAGCAGATGCCCAGCTCCAAGGTGGTTTCCCACAGTAGGACGATGCTGGGAAGGAGGTAGCGCCACCCTCCTGGCTACTCTCCCCACACCATGGGAAGCAGAGGAGGCCTCCGAGCGACTGTGGGAGCGGGGCCGACATGGGCTGCGGGCATCGCATTCCTCCACTCTCCAGCTATCACGGCGGTCCCAAGGGTGTTGCTGCAGACAGCAGTAACTTAAAACAGCCTCACTGAGTGCACTGCTGGCAGCCCCCAGCCTGTGGGAGCATCTTGTGCAGCCTCCTTTGAACACCCTGGCTCCTGGCTTCGAAGCCAAGCTCGATCTGGCCACACACAAGGCTGGTGGAGGTACAGGCCCAGCTGCTGACAAAGCAGCGCCTGAAGAAGCTACAGGGTTACCTCTCTTTAAAGAATAAAAATAGTTTGCATATAGGATCTTCATCTGGGCACACTGGTTTGCAAAAGCAACATAAAGGTAAGCCTTACAGGAATGGAAGAAACTTTTTATGTCCTGCAAATCAGGAACACATTTTTATTAGTTGCTAAAATGGACTCGTGTATTAACTCTTTGAAGCCAAAATATTATCTTATATGTGGAACAAAAGGAATAATGAGCGCAACCAATATTTATCATACTTATCATAGTTTTGCATTTTCCCTGCACAAAAGAGCCAGATAATGAAATGTGTTGCAGAGCACAGACGCATTGCTAAAGAGATGTGGTTTCACAATATTCTTCCTTTTGCAAACTGTTCTTCCATTGCATAATTTTACAAATTATGTGAAAATAGTCCTATTGAAAGCAATTATGATTTATACTAATCACTCAGAGGCAGCTGGAACATGAAGAAAACTTGATTCATTCACCATTTGAAAAACAAGCCGCTGTATTTATGGGCACAAACGGAAATCAAGACGGCGGCTCTTGGGAAGGCGTAGGGAAAAGATTTTAAATCAGGAATTGCATTCTCTCCTTCACTAACTACATCATTTCAACTACAACGTGAAACAAAGCTTGGTTTGTGTATTTGCTTGTTTGTTTGACTGGTTTTGTTTAACTGTGTTCAGCTGCAGTCACTTGATGCGATCTTACACTGCGTGGTTACTGTTGTGTACGTAGAATCTTACAATACAGGGTTACTGTTAGCAAACACCTAACCAACAACTCTGATCGTTTGGGGTTTTCAATTGTGTGCTCTGATTTGATCAAAACCCTGAAAGCAAAATTCTGGGTGAAATTTACAGCCTGTATTATCAAGCAAGTCCACTCTAATTGTGGAATCATTGAATGCTACAGGAACAAGACATTTGTATCTCTAATGTAATTTATGCATGAGTAGCACAGTGTAGTGCTAGCAGTCATTTTCCATAATAAATTGCTTTAGTAGCTGCTACAAATAAGACAACATTTATTAAAAAGGCAATAAATGCAGTTCAGTTTAATTTCTGCCTTACATATACTGTTGCATCCGCACTGGGTTTACTGCATCAGACACTATTTCCAGTGTTCGTAGCCATATAACTCAAGGTCCCAGTCTGCAACCCCTCTCAGGACATGTTCTGTGCTCCTTGGCACACTGGCAGATGCTAACCAGCCATATGTCCAGTCTATATCTGCTGCAAACTCAAGGGCTTCCTGCCATGCAAACCCAGGCCTGAAAAATATGAGTAGAGGAATCCTAAATGCACTGGATTTTTTCCCCCACACTTGTTCCCAGACAGTATCTAGCTGGACATGTCATTTCTCCTCACTCTGGGTACAAGCCACTTGGGACCTGAAGGTGACAAAGGCTTCTAGGTAAGCCCTGATGCCCACAGGTCAGCCATGTGCTCTCTGCTGCACGCAAGAGCATGGTAATGGCCTATGTGTTTTCAGGTTTTGAATGCATCCAGTCTTACTTTTCTGTCTCTAGCAGCTAAAGACAAATTAAACATCAATGTTTAAGGCTAAGACTCATTAGCAATCTTCTGGGTTGTCATTTTATATTTGGCAATTGTGACACTTGCATCACCCCCACCTCAACTCTCACAGCCATCCCTGTTTTTTCAGCCAGTGTAGACTTGGTTCATGATAAGACCACAAACTCAACAGTAACAGCACATCATAGTGGCCTTCTCTTTTGTCACCTCAACACTTGAGAAGAATTTTCAACCACACTCTTGCCCCTAAAATTCAGCTCCAAAATTCAGTATCCAGATGTTGCAAATCACACAGCATCGATCATGATTTCTGAAAACACAGATCACTGAAGACCTGAAATCCCAACAGAAGTGTGAAGCACCTTGGAAACTCTGACCAGCTGAGAGGAACAAAGACAGATCAACCAAGAGAGCACTCATATGGTGATGGAATGCATGTTTTCCACAGCTGTCCTTAAGGGTGGGTCTATGACTTCATGGCTGAAAAGGCCATGGGCAATATATGAGGTGAAGCCTGAATTAACTGACTGCTCAAGACAAAACAGAAGCCTTTGGAAGGTCTGAATATTTTATGACAGTAAAATGGGAGAATTTTAGGAACAAGTGACAAATAAAGAGACATCTTTGAGGCATTTTTTTTTGTTAAATCTGTAGCCAAAATCACATTCAAGACAAATGTTTCCCCAGAACAGTAAAGAGAAGTGACTGTATCCCAGTGCCATCATTGGTCTTTCCTTGAAAGCATCCTAATATGGTCCTAGATTAACCAGCCCATGTCTAACCATCTATCACTTTGCCACAGACAAAATAAAAATCAAACAAAAATGCTGATTTAATTATATTGGCCTTTTCTGATGGTATAAAAACTTCTATGAATACTCAGAACAATATGTGAGTGGGGAGTGTGTCCCCTGTAAGTACCGAAGTTAGGATGTTTCTGTTGGCTTCCAGTTCTGGAATACTGAATTGCTCTGTGGAGAAGGGATGGGATTAGTCATGGGGTGAATGCTAAGTTCTGGATTTTGAGTTACAGCACGTACAAACATGGAAGAGATAACTGTGGCTATGCAGGCTGCACAATGCCTACTGCATTAGCTAGCATTTTGGTCTGGTTGTAAAAGGCAGGTGATTGCTTACTAAATATGGTAATTACAAATGCATATGGCTCTAAATATTGAAAATTAGTCATTTATCTCCTGATTTAACTGAGGTTTATTCTGATACTGGCCCACAATACACTAACAGCCTGAAATTTCTTGTGTATTTGTCATGGAAGTTTTAGGTTCAGTTAAAATATAGAACTCCTATGGCAATAAATACCTGGCTAAGCATTTGGTGCTGTATTGAAGAGGCATACTCACAACATGAGCTACATAAACTCATTCTCTAAATGGGAATCTTTTAAGAGATATCAAGTACAGATGTTTCAAACCAAAATTTAAGGTCTCCCCGGGTGTCCCCAACTGGTGATCACTCTATTATAAGCTTAACTCTTCACAGACAGAGTTCAGATTCCAGCTCACCTACCCAACTTTCCATCAAGAAATAACAACTGTTATGTTTCAACAGTTCTTTGCATCCACTGCAAACCATGAACAGCTGCAATTTCACTGTCCAATCCTTTCTTATACCCTTACAACATTTGTTCTGTTAATGTAGGTTAATTCTGCAAATAACACTTCTGTAAATTGTTCTTGCAAACTGCTACATCATTTATGTAAGGACTTCTGTGAACTTTGAAAAATTAATGCCTTTAATTTTGGTTGATGGCAACATCAGCAGAGCTCTGTAAATTGCACTTTAATGAGATTTTGCTACAGGGGATAATCTGCTACTGACAGAGTAACATCTTGAAAACATCTGTAGACCTATAATTTTTCTATGACGATTAGATCCTACCACAAGAGCCCAAATACAATGCAGAAAGAAAGGAAATAATGTAAAGTCCTAAATGAGCATCCAACCTGTTCTTTAAAAAAGAAGAGGTGTGTAACAAAAAGTTTCATGCACTGAAAATAAATCAGTTTTTCTGACTAATTAACATTTAGCTTTATTTAATTAAGAAAGACTATTACCGTCTACACTGCTGTGCATCTGTATATAATGAAGCAAACAGCAGTAGGTATAAGATACCACAGAGGGATATGCCCAAGTAACCCAGCACTATAGGTGCAATGGAACGTCTATTATTGTTAAGTAACTGACATCAGAGTCTCTCTTTAATGTTGTCATAAATAAAGGAAAGATTTTCACAGATGCTTTCACATATGGTTTCTTATTTGTCTCTGATGGAGACTGGGAGTTAGATTAGATGCCAAAATTAAATGATTTAAATAGACAGCTGCATAATGCAAACTACTAAATAACACCTTTTGAACACTTCCTATTTATAGTAAGTTCTAACTCACAGAAGGATGCCAAATCTCATTTTGCTTATTCCACTATAGGTCGTTGCTGTAAAACTGTTGCTTTCTCAACACTGAAACTACAAGGCACACTTCAGTCTATTTGGAAGTGCAAAGCACACAGGACTATCAAGGCAAAAAGGAGCATAAAGCTCAAAATCCAAGATTAACAGAATCATTTAATCACTGAAATATGCAGTTCATGATTATCTGTAAGAGAGTTATCCAGAGATGAATTGAAAAGGCAGGTAAACACAGGACTCCAGTGCAAACTGCTGGAGAATTTTGAGTCTACCATTCAAGTTGGAGTCAAATGAACGACCAGAGAAAGCGATTAAGGCCTCAGCCATAGTCAATCATTTACCAGCACTAAGGTATTAAATACTGGAGATAAAACTTTACATTAATGCTGTATTTGATGCAAGTTAAAATGCAGATGTGTGAGTCCTACTTGAATAGCTATGTCATTATATCTAAGTTGGCACAGGTAAGCAACATCCAAGCATTATAAGAAGAGAGAAAAAAAACTAACCCTGTGTGTTCAGAGCATTATGTTCAAGAACTTGTATCAAAGAAAGCCTGCAGCATTTCAGAAGATATATTCTTTGATAGTATAAACATTCCTTGAACTGTTTTGCGTGTCCTGCATAATCACAAAGCGGAGGGATTAACAGATCACAGATAGGAAGTCTTCTTGGAGTTATTCTGGAAAGGAATTGCTGAAGCCTACTGGAATGAGAAATGTACACCTGAAAGCTGTTAACACTGACTGTTTCCAGCAGAACAGAAGGCACAAGCTGGTGGACAATTCTGAAACGTTCTGTCAAAGAGGTGGATTTTTCCTACTACTTATCTATCGGTAAAGGCATTATGTGCAGAAACAGAAATATGAAGAGATGTTGTTATTATTATTTGGAAGGTACATTTGTAGGTTTCTACATAGTCTATCCTATCCTCTGCAAAAGTCAGAGAAGCAGCACTTAATACCTGTGGCAGGAGTTGCGAGTGATACACTAACTGCATCGCAAATTCTTCAGAAGGGACAGGCAAGGAAGAGGAGGTGGGAGGGTGGCCTTGCATGTCAGGAAGTGTTTTGATTGCCTAAAAGGGAAAGTTTATGGTCGTTGGAAGAAAGGAAAGCCCTCTTAGAAGGACTACAAGGTTGCTGTGAGGCTATACAGAAAGAAAATTAGACAGCCAAAGCCCATCTGGAAAGTAATCTCACTAAAGCTGTTACAGGCAAAAAGAAATGCTTCTACAAATATATTAGCAACAAAAGGAGGACTCAGGAAAAACTCTGTCCTTTACTGGATGAAGGAGGAAACCTAGCTGTCAAGGAAAAGGCTGAGGAACTCAATAACTTCTTTTTTTTTTCAGTCTTTAGCAGTAGGAACAATAGTTTGCTGGCTACCCAGCCCCTGAGCTGGAAGATAAGGATGGGGATCAGAATGAAGCCACATAATCCAAGAGCAGATGGTTAGCAACCTGCTGCACCACTTAGGCATACACAAGCCTATGTTGGAAAGCTACCTAGTAGAGAAAGACTTGGAGTGTTGTTCAACAGCTGGCTAATATGTGTGCCCAGGTGGCCAAGAAGCCCAACATCAGCCGGGCCTGTATCAACGATAGTGTGGCCAGCAGCAGTAGGGACTGTCTCCCTGTACTCAGCATTGGTGAGACCACACCTCAAATACTGTGTACAGTTCTGAGCCTCTCACTAAATGAAGCACATTGAATTGCTGGAGCAAGTCCAGAGAAGGGCAGCAAAGCTGTGAAGAGCCAAGGGAACAAGTCTTATGAGGAACAGCTAAGGCAAGTGGGGTTTAGTTGAGAGAAAAGGAGGCTGAGGAGAAACCTTAATGTTCTCTACAACTACCTTAAAGGAGGTTGTAGCGAGGTGAGGGTCAGTCTCTTCTCCCTAAAAGCAACTGACAGGACAAGAAGAAATGTCCTCCAGTTCCACCAGGGCAGGTTCAAATTGGATATTAGGAGAAACTTCTTCACTGAAAGGGTTACAAACACTGGAATAGGCTCCACAGGGAGGTGGTTGAATCCCCTTCCCTGGAGGTGTTTAAAAGACAGATTGGTGCAGTGCTAAGAGACATGGTTTAGCACCAGATGTGGAAAACTTAGATAATTACTGGGTTCAACGATCCTAAAGGTCTTTTCCAATATGATGCTATGATTCCATGCAATCTCAACTTTGACCCCCCCCAGCCCACTCCTACCTAGGCTGCTTGCAGTGAGTAAGATGTGAAAAATCAACATCATTCTGTTACAAGTCAAATTTTACAGCCAGAGAATGTGAGCCAGGAGGTATGCATTTTGTCACAGAAAGAGAGTAAGGATACCAGCACGCTCAGCTCCAAAAATAGTTAAGCGCATTGTGCTTTCTCTTCATAACTTGTTTTCATACTGCATGCTGTATCTGCCAGTACCATATGGTATTCATCCATTGCCCTCTTTTCAGACTGCCCTTTTACCAGCTAGCATTTACAGTTGATACCGTTAAGGAACTAACATCACATCTAGTGGTGACAGTATTTGCCTGTAGCATAGTACTGTATAAATAGAGGTAATGAGAACTTTACTGTTAATGTTTATAAGACCCTTTAGATAACCAAAGTGCCTTTCATATATTCAAATAAGTAATGTCAACACAATGTGATCCTCCTTCTCCAGAGAATAAGCAGGGCTGAGTTTCCATTTAGAATTTCTCAGTTCCCTTTGCTTCACTTCTAACAGTTTATGTCTGCTTTAAGTAGCTCCAGGGGAAAACTTCCAAGCAGCTTGTGGTTTATTAACTACATTTCATAGGAATTAATATAATTAAAATAGTGTATTTCATGTAGATGCCAGATGAGTCACAAAAGATAATGTTAGTAAAGATTTGAGCCTAAAGAAAATGTATTTCCAGCAATCTCAATTCTTCCACAGTTTTTGTCTAACTAAAGCTCTGAAAGAGACTAAAAGCATAGGTAGATGGATGTAGATGTGCTTACCACTAGGAAACATCTGAAAAAGACCAATGTAAGTTTGGAGTGTGGGAACACTGAAGCATGACAATGGTCTTCAAAACTAACCACTTAGAGGTTTCCCTCACGTTTCTCTCCATTGGAAAAATCCTCCCAATCTCTCTCCATTTAAAATGCTAACCCAAGTGTAGCACCAGCTTGCCAAAAAGTCTCACTGTGCCAAACTATAAATGATTAAGCTACTGAAGAAAGTGGAGCTTCGGCTGACACCTTTGATAGGAAAGTCATTAAAACACACATGCCTCTTTTCCCACCTAAACTCTGAGAAATTTCTCAATAAGTAGTCACATAAATTTAAAGCAAGAGTGGCCAGTCTTATTTTACATGTCAAAAGTGAGGCATGTAGTCGAGAAAGCAGCACATGGAAATAGCAATGAATAATGATAACGATTCTATTTCTGAGCATACCAAGTAACTAATGTTTTAATATACCTTAAAGTGCAATAGGAATGAAGCATTGCAGTAAGAAAATGTAAATGTAAACAATATATTACCATTGACAATAGATAAACAAATAGAAGGTGTCTAGTGAAAGGGAGAGGTGGAAGCTCTTTGAAATACATTTAGTGCCCAAACACCCATATCTGAAAAATAGTGGCATTTTCAGGAATCTTCCTACAAAAGAAACAATTAAAAATAAACTGTGATGCAACTGTTAAAAAAACAACATTCCCATAACAGTCAATGTGACCATCTGGTAATGTAGACATGAAGGTCAAAAAATGTCAGCTAACTTTCCCAAGCCCAAGATTGTGAACTACGACCGCTGAAAAAGCTTATATTCAAGGACAGAGAAGCCAGTATACAATTGATTGCCATATTATCCACAACCCAGACAATTTGGTTGTCTTTGCTAACAATAAGCCAGGAAAATAAAGTTTATGCTTTACTAAAGAGGGATGAAAAAAACTCCTAGTGACCTTGAAGGTACTGTTTAGATTAGGCAGGAAAGAATAGCTTTCACGTTGAGAGTTAGTTGAAAATTGTCAAATCAAACAAAAAGGATCCCTTTGTATTTCTGACAACTAGACCATATGCAAATGAAAATCACATACTTTTTTCCTCCCTATGACTGCTTGTCAAGTGGCTGGGTAAAATCTAAGGAGCTCAGCTTTACCAGGGAAACAGATGTTGCCTCATCTGGTTTGATGCTCATATGAATGTTGAAGTCTCCAAGGCTAATAGTACAGTTCCAACAGTAGCTCTGACAGAGTTTCAATGAATACATTTGTGATATATTTCATACACTCTGATAGTCTATGCACCCTTGTAACTACAAACTTTGATCCTTCCCTGGAAGTACAGGAAGCACCTGGACAGTCTAATAAACTCTGCTACACAGTGGGCCACATTCTATATTGCAACCAAATTGTAACCAGGTCTCGGAAATATGAGATGTGGATCTCCATTTCCTCTGTATCACAGCCATTGATGCAATACTTGCCATGCAAAAGTGAGCCCTTGGGGAGGAGAGTGGTGGGAGAAGAGACTCAAAACAGATGAAAGAGAGCCAGTAAACTGAAATGCATTTCTATATAATGTGTTTCTCTTCAAGCAAGAGGATGTTGTCCTTTCTTCTGTATGCCTCCTTTGCTGAGCACAGATGTATTATCTGAGCTCTTTCTGCTCTCTCTACCCTTTTCTTATTCCCAGGCATAGATATCACACTTTCCACATATCCTTCAAGTCAACAATTTCAGTCCAGAAATTGTGAGCATAATATTTTGACCAGTTGACCAACACAGAACAGCTGGCTTTCCTCACCTCTGCCAAATGACAATCCCCTTTTCATCAATGTCATTTATTGGTCAAAAGCAGCACTATAATGTTCACAGTGAAACTCAGAGAGAAAAGCAATTCAAGGTTTAGAGAGATAATTCCTTGACATCAGTCACTGATCGCCAGTGATGTTAAGACACGACTTGATTATGCTGTTTATCATGGAAGATTTATGTTGGTTTAATATTTTATACCAATAGGGTGATTTAGCATGTCATCTTCCTGAAAGATTAGCTTGCTGTGTTTATGATTGTTCGTTATTGCAACTTTAACACCTTTGCATTCCTTCCTCTTTATTGTTTTTTTTCTTTTCCTCCATTTGTATACCTAGTTAAATACACCAAGCAGTGCTGCAGACTTCTTCCTTCGTTCATACTGGTATTCCTCAATCCTAAGCAGAGGAGACAGACTTAATAAGGAAAAAAAAGTCTCACCTCCATCCTTTCTATTCATTTTGTATATCAAATAGTGCCTTGCCTAGTTGAGTGTGTCCAAGTCAGAAAATTAATCTGTTCTGGTACCTTCTACTCCACAGGAGAAGACTAAGCAAAGAAGGTTAGCAGAGGACACACAACTAGCCCCAGGGGAAATCATGCTAAAACAAGTTTCATCCTTTAGACTCTTCTTACCTTCCTTGTAGAATGTTACCACCCTGACAGGTAGGTTCACTAACCTTACCTCAAGAGCATGCTTTGGGGTTTTCTTCTTGTCATTCTGACTTTCCCGAGTTCCTTGTCATCCTCAGCTGCCCTAGTCTGACATGTTAGCTGTTTGCCACACACACAAGCAGTATGCTGCAGATGTAATAGCAGATAAAGGTCCCTAATATGGTAAGCTAACTTGACCACACCTAAGCTGTTTGTCATAATGTCACATCTTGTCAAAGGTTTTTCAGTCCTTTATCTGAAAGAGATGTTAAAGATAATGGATTGTTGCATGAATATTCCTCCTTTGTTTAAGAATGAGCATTACATTTGCTTTTATCCAGACTTTCAGCATCAACCCAGAGCCCTTTTGACTTTTCTGCTGAACGGTGGTTGTATAGGGAGGTTGTTAGATAGGTCTCAGTTTAGGAAAAGCACTGAGGCACATGTTTCCATTCTTCCCTCCCCAAGGACATCTATCCTTCACTCAATAGGTACATCCTGCTTATCTTACAGCATGCATAAATGGGGTTGACTGATAGGTTTAAATTAAGATTTGGCATGAATTTCATTACATATTCTTTAACTCCAGCTATTTTTGTTAGCATTTTTTCCTTGTTTGCACAGCCTTAGATCCTTTTCATTGGTACTCATTTAAAGTATTTCTTTCTTAAGTACTGCATGTCTCCCTTATCTAGTTGCTATCACTCTCCTCTTTGCTTACTATTGGTATACCCAGTAGGGCAAATCAAATAAATTAATAAAACAATTGGTTGTTCCCAAGAAACAACTGTAGTGTCTACCAAAAATGCAATTATACTACAACAGCTCTTTACTTCTCGTGAATAAAAATTGGGGGGGGGGGGGAATCTAAATAACAAAATGCTTTTTCAAGAAGTTTTCCAGTAAATTAAAAAGGTTTTATGTACCTACAAAGTCTAATCAAAGTAGCAATTAAAAACCCATTTTTTAAAACTCAATTAAAAATCCAGCTTTGCTGTGGAATAAGTAGATGCAAGTTTGCTTGAATGTAATACACACTGCATCTGCTTGACAAGAGAGAGACGATAGCAGGCTGAAGCTGTGCAATGTTGGGTTTTTTTGTTTAAATGTGAATCAACATAAATGTTCTTTATGTTCCCACCTTTTGCTTTAATATCAGTGAAATTTTGCACAGAATAAAATTTTATTTCTACCTTGGAACCATTTTTTCCATGAAATGTAATCTCTTTGAAATTTTCAATAGAAGTCAAAATGCCATACTTCAAAATGTGGTTAATGGAAATAACTTACAGTACTATTCCACAGTAAATGGAGAAGATATCTTAAAGCTTGTAAATTAAATAAAGAAATGTTCTTGTATTCCTTTTAACCAGAACCTGAGAGAAGATATTTAGGCAAACAATGACCTTCTCAGAGTTAGATCTGAAAAGGTTTCTGCTTTGGCAGTTGTGCCATTTTCAGACCTTTGATTTGAGGCAGTTTATCAAAGCTGGCTGCATGTCTTAATTGAACTTGCCATTTCAATGTAAGAGTTTCAATCCTCTAGTTTTCTTGCAACACATTTTCCATACACATACAAAGAAGAAAGCTAAGCATGTCTTACTATTAAGGAAAGAGATGTTTCTAAATGTATGTGGCATCCTCCTTCACTGATAACAAGCCACAGATTTAAGGCTTTGGTTCTTGTTTTTCTACTCACTGCTGATTGAATTATGTTTAGAATGCATTTTTTAAAATACATTTAGAAACATAGTATTTTTTCTGATCAAACTAAGGTGTCTCTTTGCTGTTCTTACTACTGCCAAGTGTGTGATTTACACACAGTTTAATTATTCAGATGTTTATTATGTTCTACATAATGAAATTTGGACCCTCATATTTTCTTCCTACATGCTCAGTGCAGGCTGCAATTATAGCCACAGATATCTGTTTATTTGATGAATTTTGCTTCTTCTGCATAGTTTGATAAATATGGAAATAAGTCAAAACCTACTTTATATACAGTAATTAAAGTGAAAAATCTAGTCATGATGCAAATCCTTAATTGGACTCCAGGAGAGATATGCAGAATTTCTCTTTAATAATATGGGATGACTGGGGACAGAAAAACAAAGCACACTAAAATATGGTTTAGAAGCACAATTAATCACAAAATAGAAAACAACCAATTTAGCATAGCTCATTCAGTGACTCTCAAGGCTCAGGTAATGTTCTTTTAATCATCTGGCTCTAATATTAAGGTTGTGTCATGTGCAGCTGAAATAAAACACAATATGTATGTTGATCTTCAGTGTGAAACATGTCCTCTGGACTAATTTGTAAACACAGCCTTTTTACACTAAAATGCTCAGTCTGCTTAATGACATGTAAGTGAATGATCAAAGCAATGTAAAATGGTTTTTAACTATTATTATTTAATGTATTAATTCATTAGAAGAAAGAAACTCACTTGCAGTTGGTTGCAGGGAATCTGTTTTTGTTGGCTAAGTATAATTAATTTTGCTTTTTCATTTTATTAAGACAAAGTCATTCTTTTGGCTGATGATGTTCCAAAGAAGAATATACTTGTTAAGCAGTATTAAACTGATGAGTTACAGCACAGAGGAGGTGGGGCTCAGATACAAGTCTCCAGGAAAGAGAAGTCTATACCAGATAAAGAAACCAATGTTTCTTTCCAAATTCTGAACATATATTGCTCTAATCAGATGAAATTAACCATCACTGTCACTTAATTTGATTGTAAAAATAGTATTCTCCATATAGCTTCATGTAATATCCCATTAGGGGGAATATGAGCACATTCTAATCAGAAGATATTGGATTTATTGTGCTAGTTTGTTTAAACTACAAATATAGTTATTCTCCTTTTGCACTTTTCCTAAATAGGAAACACTAGAATGACACTTTTGTCTTTACATGGATAATACACATTGAGTAGGAGCCAGAGGTCATCCCCCTCCACTGCCATAATTACTGAAGCACATATCTGCTTCAAAAACTAAAGAGTTTTGTCAAGTGTTCAGCCTGCCTGACCTGGCAACGGCTGCAAAGCGCACTAGAGGCTCTGTGGCTGGGACACAACCAGAAGGACCACTCTTCTGTTACCCAGATGTGCCCATTGGTAGAGACCATGACTGCAAGCTTCCATGCTGAGAGTAACTGAAATTAGAGAGGCTTGATGTCCAGTATTCAAAATCACTGTTAAAACTCTTTCTAAGTTGGAATCCCAACTGTCTTTGACAGATAAAAGGCATCCTATGCAATCTAGTTTCAATGTAGCCTACTCTTGACCACCCTGAGGTGACCTGGCACCTCTTCATGCACCTGCCGTAAAACTTAAAGGCTTCGGAAATTCTTTTCTTTGAAGTGTCCTAATAATAACAGTCTAACCTTTGATGTTTCTTCCTCTACCACATGCTTGAACTTCTTATAATCTAAAGTGTATAACCTCCAATTTCTACACACAAACCAGTTGCACATCTTGAGAACACAACACTATAAGCCTAATACAAACTGTAGTAATGATGGGTTTGTTTCATTTGTATTTAGCGCTTTATTTATATAGCATCATAAGCCTAAACACTTAACATACCAATTGGGCATTAACCATCCAGGCTGATTAGCATGGAGCAGAATTCACCCTCTGCAGCCCGAAGACAGAAGAAATAAATAAACTCATGCAAAACAAACTCTGTGTGCAAATACAATATTTTAGGAGAAGATCCTTTTCACACCAAAAATCAGAGAGAAATTCTGTTTCCAATGGCTTGAGATCACATTCAAAGAGTAATTCCTGAATACATAAAAATTAGCAGATCCTGAAGAAGTCAGGGAAAAGTTATTTAAAAAAAAACATTCCTAGCTTGATCATTACCTCAGGTTTCTGTAAGTTTTTACAGATCCCTCTGAGAATGTCTGTCCAGCTCTGGTTTGTGTTACTTGGCAGATTTTTAATATTCAATAGTCCTTATCCTGTGCAAATGTTTAGATCCAAAAAGAATTGTTTCTAATCTCTATTTTTAACCTGTACATCAGGGATGAATTTTATCCAAGATGTATCACTTATATAGCTCTGAGGGGAGAGAAAGTACATCCTCCATGTAGCCCCAGTCCTGCAAAGATTTGTGAGCATGCTGAACTTCCCCTTGCTATAAGACATTCTGCTGAAATTCTGAGCATCTGCAGAGTGCTGTTTCAGCATTATTTAAATTCCTGCCTTTCCTGTTAATAACCCTTTTGGGTGGTCATTTCCAGTTGCTGTCTTCTCTATATGGTTTTCCAAAACTTCAGGGCATCAGCTCTAATTCTTACCCTTTGGCTGGATTGTTTTTAGAATTTCTTTTGAGAACAGTGTACTCTGGGGGAAAAATATTTAGGCAGTAATTATTATTCACATTTTAGGATAGTGTGTTCTGTCTAGCTACTCAGAAGAAGGGTGAGCTTCTTTTTTTTCTTCAGAACAAAGGTTAAGATGGCATTTACAAAGCAATAATCATCACTAAAGAGAAAATCCTTTCTGAGCAGATCAGCAAAAACAATTCAGTCCAAACTACATGTATAGGGAAGGAGGACACGTGGTTCTGATCCTCTCATTGGTTTCAGTTTTGTTAGCAGATGTTTGCAAAAGATCCATACTGAGCTCAACTCATAGGCCAAGGTTTAGTCCTTTTGACTCCCACTAGAATCCAAATTTGCAAATTATTCATATGAGAGCAGTTATACTGCTGTAACTGGTCAAGTAGCTACAACAGAATGGGAAAAGGTTTGGAGAAGGATGGCACAACGGAGCAAAACTCAGTAACAGCCTCCAGTCTAAATAAACTAAGCCTCCTGGGGTCATTAAAAAAAAATTACTTAAATGACTAACAGAGATATAGGAAAGCTCCATAGTAGCAGGAGTGATGTGGTCAGGATGCATGAGGAATGATTGTTCACTCTCTATAATAGAGTCCAGGGCCATCAGAGGAAACTTGTAAAGGCCAGGTTCAGAAGAAAATTAGGACATTCTTGATACACTGTGTGTAGCTACTATAAGGAGCTTTTTTTCATAGAGAGATTGACAAAAATCTATGTAGATTCAAAAAGCATCTGGAGAAATTAAAGGAAAAGAAACTCAACAGAGCTAGTAGAAAGGAACATGGCAACTCTGTAGGGGGAGATTTCACAAGAAACTTGGGCTGTAATTATAACAGGTATTGCTGCATTTGATCTTAGATTCTTCCTTGAGCATCTTCTGATAGCTACAGTCATGCACAGGATATGGGGCTAGATGGCTTTAGCCTGGCCCAATCCAGACAGTCCTGCAGTTTGAAGAAAACTGTGCAACTATCTGACTCTTTGCAATATCTTCAACAATAAGGCAAGAGATTTAGACCATTATGAGAATAAGATAAATCTGAAGAAATGGGATGTTGAGATACACAGAAAACCTTGACATTGTATTTCTCTTAAACAATGCATTCCTCAGGAGTCTCTTGAATAACAAGTCCTAAAGAACAGAGTGAAAGCAATAGCATTTGGATATACAGTGCATACTTTTGCCCCAGTCTACAAAGCATTTCCCAGGTTGGCTCCATTTTGTTTTGACTGGTGGTGGTTTTCTACTCTCAGAGGCCCCCAGAACTCAGTGCAGTATTGCAGGCACCATTTGACGTAATAAAGACATTGTTACCTCCTTGGTTTCTATAAAGATAACTTTCCAGCTTGAAATTACTTTTCATCACTGTATCACTTGACAAGCTTTTTTCTAATTTGCTGTCCCTTATAATTTTCAGTCTGCCTGCACTGTAAGCATCTCCTTACATTATGTAAACTAGTTTCTTTTCACATTCTAGATTGCAGAGCTACTCAAAATGAATTAAATTTTTTAGCTGCCATATTTCATTGTTCGTTTCTTATGGGAACTTGATACGGTTCTGTAGTTGATTAGAGTTCCAAAGATCTACATTCTTCTCTCAAATACATACAAAAAGCTCCTATTGACTGACTGCAATTAACTGAATTTATTTCAATTCAACAGTCTACATTCATCCTTCATTTAACACTACTGAAGCCTAGTGAGCCAAATATTGAGTGACACAGCTGAATTTCACATTCAAACCCAAAGCAATATTGGCCATCACACAGATGAACAGAAGGGGAATATTCAACAATAAAATTTCAGTGAAACACATGCTCTGACCTATACAGAAGTCTAGATTTGATTAGTTGGTCTTTACCTCTCATAACTGTAAAAATTCTACTTCTAGACCTGGCAATTACCACTGTGAAGTCCTGGAGTGGAGTTGCATCAACAGTAAGTCTCCTACAGGCTTCAGCAGAGGTCAGGGTTTCCCTACACATCTGCAGAATAACAGCATTAAGTTTATAAATAAAGAAACTCAAAAACAAAAATAAAGCAATTAGGAAGCTTTCCAAAAGCAAACAAGTTAAGCAGGAAGAGAAGAGAAAATCAAAGAAAACAGGAAGCAGGGCAAATCTGTGAGTATTTACATCTTCTACATATGGAGCTTAGAAATCCAGGTGGTTTCTGTTTTGCTCCTATTTGCTTCAGATACTGAACCTTCCAGATGTCAGTACAAAAATATATGTGAAAACTATAGTATTTTTTAAGAAGCTGTAAGTCAGGGTCTGTCTATTCTACCCTTTAACTGCCACTTTGTCACAAACATAATCGGCTAATACAGTACTAGAAGCCATTTGCTTTTTTTACACTTTTGCTATTACAATTTCCAGGATTCAAACTAACTTGTAGTAGAAATCAGATCATTGACTTAATGACTTTGAAAAGGTTTGGATTATCTCCAAGTTAGGATGCATCTTTTCTTAGTAATACAGCCAACAATACCTACATGAACAAAAGTGCTCGCTCTCTCTTGGTTTATTGACCAGTTGGCCTACTTTGGGATAAGAATACCTGTTGCAGGCAAAATCAAGGTTTATCACCTGAAGTGCAGCTGAGGGTGTGTGCCTAGGAAGAAAGGCCGAGCACACTGGGAGATGAGTAGGAATAGTCTCAACTTCAGCCATCTGTTGAGCTGAGGCTTCTTGAACCATTTCTTGAACACTGAAACTGGTGTTTCTAGTTCTCTGTGTTGTTTTCTTCTATTAAAATTTCCAATCAGTTATTCAACTCATATAACATCTTAGCATCCTGTGAGAAAAATGTTCACAACTTAACTACATACCATGTAGAAAAGCATTTACTTTGGGTGATTATGAACTATCAACTAGTGTCACTTGAGCCTTTCCATTCTTGGATGCTATAGTAAGGTGGTGAATAAATGTTAAGACATTTTAACAGGTGGTACTTTGTGTTTTAATATGTATTTTCTCTTCCATAAAGTTGACTCTGTATGTTATTTAATCATTTTTTAAAATTACATCCCAGATATACAGTTAATATGCAATGGATAATATTATGCTGATTAAATAAGCTGAATTAGACCACACAGCACTGTATTGGCCAGCCAAAAAGCTGAAAGGAGCTAACGTTCATGCTTTAAACACTGGTAATACTAAGATCGTCAGGCATTACTCTCAGCATGACACTGAGGAGAAAAAGCAATGCTTCAGATGGCTCTGGCTTTGTGAGCCGAGAAACACCACCTGAAAAATATCATTTCCAACACAGGTGTCTGATGAACAGGGAGACTCATCTCATCCACTCATAACAACTGATCTTGTTTAGAAATTGGGCAACTTGTCCTAACCTTTCAATAGCTTGGAACTGTTCCACCGAGTCCAACTGAATTAGTCTAATATCACAATGACAAAAGTACTAAGTGCATAAATGTAAATGGGCAAATAGTTGACATGATTGTAAAAGTGTCCTTCCTCTGCCAAGCAGATGTGAAAAACAGTCTCAGGTACTATGGTACTAGCCTCTTATGGCAAAAGCCTATTACTTAACAAGCCTCTCCTGCTGAAAGACAGAATCAGAAATGTTCATATCTTCAAAGATTTGTTTCAAAGAAAAAGTTGAGGTTTTCTACAATTCTTATGAATTCTAATGGTTTATATTTCTGTTGCAGACTAGTTCTGTTTGAGGGGTGATACAAGTTGAAGTCACTACAAGATTTATGACTTTTGCTACCACCAAGCATAAGGTCTGGGGGAGACAGTGAGACACACAGCACTAACTGATGGGATCACTTGAGATTTAGTCTCCCATGGCATCTCATTTGCCCTAACCTAGGCAGACCATTTCAGTCTTGTTCAGGCAGTGTGAGTGCAGCTCAGACAGCCAACTGTGTGCTGGGCTGCAGCAAGAGCAGTGTAGCCAGCAGGGCAAGGGAGGGGATTCTCCCCTTTACTCTGCTCTCCTCAGACCCCACCTGGAGTACTGTGTGCAGTTCTGGAGTCTCCAACACAAGAAGGACATTGAACTGTTAGAGCGAGTCCAGAAGAGGGCCACAAAGATGCTCAGAGGGCTGCAGTAGCTCTGCTATGAGGACAGGCTATGAGAGTTGGGGCTCTGCAGCCCAGAGAAGGCTTTGAAGAAACCTTATAGTGGCCTTCCAGTATCTGAAGGGGACCTACAGAGGGCTGGGGGAGGGACTATTGACAAGGTCTTGTAATGACAGGGCAAGGGGTAATGGGTTTAAACTGGCAGAGGGGAGATTCAAACTAAATGTTAGGGAAGGATTCTTTACAGTGAGGGTGGTGAGACACTGGAACAGCAGGGAGGTTGTGGCTGCTCCCTCCCTGGAGATGTTCAAGGCCAGATTGGATGAGGCCTTGAGCAACCTGTTCTAGTGGGAGGTGTTGCTGCCTATGGCAGGGGGTTGGAACTGGATGATCCTTGAGGTCCCGTCCAACCTAAACCATTCTATGATTCTATGTCAGCTCCAAGCCAAGTGCTAGCAACAAATAAAAGAGTATGTGCTACCTGTGGACTAAAGCTATAAGGACATTTGCTTTCACATGATCCTTGTAATACGTTCACATACTCATCAAGCAAAGGGGCACTATAAAGGAAATAGAAGTGTCTGCAGAAGTCGAGATTAGTTTCATTGAAGCATGTTGAAGATAATACTTGAACAGGTATTTTCACACAAACAGCAAATAGTGATGTTTTACAGCTTCTTGGAAGAATTCAATAAATCCCCTCACAGACAATAGAAGTGTTTTCCCTGGCCAGTGAGAGGAAATATTCAGAATAGGTTCTTTGTCCCAAAAGGAATTACTTTCAGTTGGAAGGATTATATCAAAGTCTTAAAATATTGATAATCTTTCCCCATTCCTTTCCATGGCAAACATATGTATATATATATATATATATCCCAAATAAACATTAAGAACAATGATGTTTCTCACAGAACTCTTGTAGAAGCAGAGATAGATCATCTGCTTGCTTTTGGATTTAATATTCAAGCAGAAATAAATCAGCATTTACATGAAATACTGCAATGGTCTGAAAACTAAGAACTTGACATTAATGTGTTCCAGCTTAGAATATATTTGTGTATGACTATGTCAAATATATTTATCAAAATAAGATCAGTCCCAAGACCACAAATGAAGATGTTGTTCATTAATGTCACAGAAAACCCTCATCTTGAAAACTCATCTCAGTGGGAGAACAAATGGGCAAACAGCTTAGAGAATGGTAAGTTGCTGAGCTCTGTGTTTGTGGTGTGAGTTCCTTCAACTGTATCTACAAAAAAAGGTAAAAGTATATGGTAGAGAAATTTAATTTACTAATTAGAGAGGTCTACAAAGTATTGTTATTATTCTTCAAAGGTGTACATAAATGCCTTTTTTTTCATTACTACCATAAATTAAGACCTTAGAGGAGAACTTTAACGATCTAATTCTGTCTGCTTTACAGGAGGTGACAGTAAACCAGAGGTACATAAAACGACGATTGCAAAATGCAATGATTTCAATTAAAGCTTTGACGAAGACCATGAACCTCTACCAGCCTTTATTAAAAATCTATACAAAACAGTGTGTATTAAGCTGTCAGTGTCTTAGACTCAAAATAAAAGTGAGCTTTTCTCATCTGTTGTGAAACCACTGTTAGAACAGCTTTCTTTAAAAATCCCAAATCCGCAGTGACATAACTGATCCCATCTGGGTGTGCTGCATTCCTAGAGCACCTGGAGTGCTTTAGAGATCTGTTATCCAGAACTTATGGGGAAATACTTCTTATTAGAAAAAGTAATATTTTTATATTGACAAGGAACATATAAATATTTCTTTAAACCAAGTGAAGTAATTTTATTTGGCATCATCTGTCTTTCCTGCAACAGTAGTCTTGATTACTTTTCAGAATAAGTGCTATTCCCTTCTGGGACTTCGTTGTAGTTTTCTCCTGCATGTTTTGAATGCTTTTCCAGCTCTGTACCATGAAAGCCACCCATACACCACCACTAAAAGCATATGCAGGGGGAAAGAACTCTTCTGTTCTCCATACAGGGAAGTCCTAAATGAAGATTTTTTTTTAATTAATCTGCCTTCTCCTCCTTTAAAATCTGTTCTCTATCTCTCTGAAGAGATAGAGAATGCCTGATTGAGTACAGATTTACAGAATCATAGAATCATAGAATCGATCAGGTTGGAAGAGATCTCCAAGAGCATCCAGTCCAACCTCGCACCCAGCCCTAGCCAGTCAACTAGACCATGGCACTAAGTGCTCCATCCAGGCTTTTCTTGAACAGCTCCAGGGACAGCGACTCCACCACCTCCCTGGGCAGCCCATTACAATGCCAATCATTTTCTCTGTGAAGAACTTCCTCCTAACATCCAGCCTATACTTCCCCCGGCACAACTTGAGACTGTGTCCCCTTGTTCTGTCGCTGGTTGCCTGGCAGAAGAGACTGATCCCCACCCAGCTGCAACCTCCCTTCAGGTAGTTGTAGACAGCAATGAGGTCAGCCCTGAGCCTCCTCTTCTTCAGACTAAACAACCCCAGCTCCCTCAGCCTCCGCTCATAAGGCTTCATATTTATCCTGTTTCTCATTATATAAACTTCATGAAGCTCTGGTCATGAAATATTTCACACCTGACAGGATAAGCCAGTCATTGTCTAATAGCTCATCATTCAAGCTGACTTCAAACAGTATATTCTACCAGCTGAGTTATATATAGAGGTTGAAGTACCCAATGAAGACAAGGGGCTTTCACCTGGCAATGACTAAAATGATTTAAACTTTAAGGTACAGCAAAATGGTCTCAGAATTTAGCAGAGCCCAAAGAATTAACACTACGTAAAGTCATAGAAAGCAATAACTCAGAGATTTTCCATCAGTGCTGCTAACCACAGCTTGGATGTCCTTCAAAACTTAGGTGGCAGGAGTAGTAGTAGGGGTGATGCTTTTAAAGATATCACAACTGGTAGTATGATGAAGGTCTTAAGAGGATGCTTCCTTAGACACTGAAATACATAGTAAAACTTTGCAGCTTTCATATCCCAGTCATTCTCCTGTCATAAATCCCAAAGCAGGAGATCAGTTGATGTTATTTATTCTCCAGACTTTATTCCTCATTCCCAATCCATTTCCTATATATTGTTTGCAATGTCAACAAAAAAAACATGGTTTTAGCTAGAGCTAGGGAAGGAGTATTGATTGGCTCACTTCTTGAGGTCTTCTCAAGAAGCTTTATGATCCACTTCCTTAGGGAAAGAAAACACCTATATTTCTATCAAAGTCAGTGTTTCAGTAGAAAGCTAAGTCCTCAGGCATTAGCAGGTCAGAACTACAAAATAGTAAGGGTTGGCAGGCACCTCTGGAGATCATCTAGTTAAACCCTTCTGCTAAATCAGGTTCACCTAAAGAGGTTGCACAGAATCATGTCCAGGTGGGTTTTTAATACCTTCAGAGGAGATTCTGCCTTCTCTCTTGGCAACTTGTTCCACCCCTTTTGCTGAAAATGTGACACTGCTCAGAAGAGAACATGAGCAACTATAAGAAAGTAAAAAGAGAGATCAAGCCTAGCAATAGTTAGGACACTTCCTAGGGATGTAAATGTCCTTCAGCCCTAAGAACATTTGTTGGAGAAAATAAAATTGCAAGAAAGGTGGAGCAGGATGTGGCTAGCTGGCTTCTGTTGACTAGTAGAGGACTATTATGTGCAGAAACCAAATGGATTTTCATCACTGGAATATGAATGCTGTTAAGTTTGTGACTCATTATGTGTTAATATTATTAAAGACTGACATTCTCCTCATCATCATGTTCACCTTAAGTGCACATATCCTATCTCATTTTAGTGCAATAAAGACAGCTTTGAAAAAGAAAGGCTTTAATAGTACCTGAGGTTAGTTTTCTAATTGAAATTGAGAGGCTTCAGCAGCAGCAGCTTCAGGCTGAAGGGCATTTCTTATGCAAAAACACCTTCCCCCCTTTGGCCAGCCAGTCAAATGGTAAGTTTATCTGATAAACTATCAGTGCACTCCCCTCAGAATACAGCCAGTCTGTGGTTGAATAGTCCCTGTCTCTCTGTCTTCATCTGACAAAGAGCAAGCAGATAACCTTCCTCCTAACTTCCTCCTAACATCCAGCCTATACCTCCCCCGGCACAACTTGAGACTGTGTCCCCTTGTTCTGTTGCTGGTTGCCTGGGAGAAGAGACCAACCCCACCTGGCTACAGCCTCCCTTCAGGTAGTTGTAGACAGCAATGAGGTCACCCCTGAGCCTCCTCTTCTCCAGGCTAAACAACCCCAGCTCCCTCAGCCTCTTCTCATAGGGCTGTGCTGCAGGCCCCTCACCAGCTTTGTCACCCCTCTCTGGACACAGTAGAAGCATATATATAAAAGCATATATGGTAGAAGCATATATGTACATTCAGAATGAACCCTGGCCTAGCCATCCCCTGGCTGAGACCCAAACCAGGCCTCAACCGGGCCTCGAAACAGCCAAGCCTCTCTCCCCCCCACACTAGGCCCAGTAGGCCCAGTTTAGGCCTCACTGTCAGCCCCTCCCAAGAGAAGTCCATTAGACCTCAGATATGCAGCAAGAAAAAGCTTTCCAGCTGGGGCCACTCCCACACAAAACAAAGCAATAACAACCACATACTCAGAGAGAGGAGAGTGAGAGACTGGACAGGGAGATACAGGGAAAGGGAATGGAATAACAACTTACAATATCCTGTGTCCTCCCTCTGAGATGGACCTTTCAGCTGCCTGGGGTTTAGAATCATAGAATCAGTCAGGGTTGGAGGGGACCACAGGGATCATCCAGTTCCAACCCCCCTGCCATGGGCAGAGACACGCTACCCTAGAGCAGGTTCGGCAGAGCCTCAGCCAGCCTGGCCTTAAACACCTCCAGGCATGGGGCCTCAACCACCTCCCTGGGCAACCCATTCCAGGCTCTCACCACTCTCATGCTGAAGAACTTCCTCCTCACCTCCAGTCTGAATCTCCACATCTCCAGTTTTGCTCCATTCCCCCTAGTCCTGTCACTCCCTGACAGCCTCAAAAGTCCCTCCCCAGCTTTTTTGTAGGCCCCCTTCAGATACTGAAAGGCCACAAGAAGGTGACCTGGGAGCCTCCTCTTCTCCAGACTGAACAGCCTCAACTCTTTCAGTCCATTCCTCATAGCAGAGCTGCTGCAGCCCTCTGAGCATCCTCGTGGCCCTTCTCTGGACATGCTCCAGCATCTCCATATTCTTCTTGTAATAAGGGCTCCAGAACTGGTTGCAGTACTCCAGGTAGGGCCTCACCAGAGCAGAATAGAGAGGGAGAATCAGCTCCCTCGGCCTACTGGCCACACTTCTGATGCAGCCCAGGATTTGGTAGGCCCTCTGGGCTGCAAGTGCACACTGCTGGCTCGTGTTGAGCTTCTTGTCCACCAGCACACCCAAGTCCCTCTTCTCAGGGCTGCTCTCCAGCCACACACTGCCCAGCCTGGATTTGTGCTTCGGATTGCATTTTTCTAGTCTCTGGAGGACTTCATCTCTACGGTAAGACAATTAGTCCTAAACCTACAACAGCAATACACAATGGCAGGACAAGACATACTTCATATGGAAATAACCATTTCCCTAGTAGAAAATTCTTTGCTTTTTAACAGCTTCTTCTTGGGCTTCCATTCAGGTGCATACAAGGAAGTTCTCTGTGAATTCTCTTCTCATAGGTAATTAGTGATAGAACCAGAGGGAACACTTCAGGCTGCAACAGGGCAGGTTTAGACTGGATATTAGGGGAAAAAAAATCATGGAAAGAGTGGTCAGGCATTGGAATGGGCTGCCCAGGGAGGTGGTTGAGTCATCAGCCCTGGATGTGTTTAAAGGTCGTTGGGATGCAGTGCCTGGGGATATGGTTTAAGAATGAACCTTGTAGAGTAAGAATATCAATTGGACTTGGTGATCCCAAGGGTCTTTTCCAACCTGAACATTTCTGTGATTCTGTAATTTGCAGGTACATCAAACACCAATTTTTAGAGCCACGTGAATATTTCTATCTTTTATAACATTGTTTAAATGAATGCATATTTCAGGTAAAAACCAAGAGAATAATGTTAAGAAAAGCCACCACCACACTCCCTTGGAGCTTTATTTCTTATTCCCATCTTTCCAATTTGCACTTTTCCCACTATGCTCCCTTAGCAGAGGTAGAAGAGCGAGTTTCCAGCTGCAGAGCTCCATGGGGGATGTAGGTTGATCATGCAAAGAATGCATGATGCGAGGCAGCAAATTACAGGTACTATAAGACACCACAGTGGTATTTCAGATGAAAAGAAGTTAAGGTGATAAGAGGAAGGTGATGTCAAATCCATGGTAGCTGTTTGGCCTGTTTATTTTAAGAAGATAAAAATATGGTAGTGTAAATTTATGATTTTTTTAAATCCTGTTAAAAGCAGCTTCAGCAGATGTAGCAGCTCTGGATCTTAGGGAAAAGCTCTTCAATTTGAGGGTAGTGGGATTCTGGTATATGTTGTCCAGGGAGGTTGTGGATACCTGCTGCCTGGAGATACTCAAGGCAAGGTTGGATGAGGCCTTGAGCAGCCAAATCTAGTTGAGGAATGTCCATGGTGAGGAAGTTGGAGTAGATGATCTCCAGACTTTTTAGTGTGGAGAAGAGAAGAAAAGACTGAGAGGGGATTTAACAAATGTTTGTAAACACCTGAGGGCTGCTCAGGAGAGGGGGGACAGGCTCTGTTCATTTGCTCCCTGGGATAAGACAAGGAGCAATGGGTGCAAGTTGCAGTACCAGAGGTTCCACCTCAACACAAGGGAGAACTTCTTTACTGTAAGGGTCACAGAGCACTGGAACAGGCTCCCAGAGAGGTTTTGGAGTCTCCTTCCCTGAGACTTTCAAGGCCTGTCTGGATGTGTTCCTCTGTGATCTGTGCTAGATTGTATGGTCCTGCTCTGGCAGGGGGGTTGGACCCGATGATGTCCTTGGGTCCTCTCCAACCCCTAATATCCTGTGATCCTGTGATCTCTAAGGTCCCTTCCAACCTAAGTCATTCTATGATACAGAGTGAGAAAGGCATCATTCATAGTTCAGGCCTTAACTCCCAGACAGCGTATTGCATACTAGGGATTTGATAGGGTTCTCCTGTTTTACTGAGTTACATATATGTTTTTCTGACCTTACAGGTGGGAAAGAGCCACATGAACAGAAAGCTGAGGAGCAGTGCAAAAGACCAGGTCAGATTCAGAGCAGGAGTTGTCATCAAACGACTGCTTTTTTTCATATTTCCTTCAAGAAGGTTTTTAAGTATAGCCCAATAGGTTGTTTCCCCTTTCAGCAACTCAGCAGCTAGAGGTTGCTCCTTAATATCCAGCCTAAGCTTTCCTTCATGTAAATATAAGGCAAATTGTAATAGTGTCTATACAGAGGTAAATGGTGGATGGCTTTTTTTTAGTTAAAGCATCGCTGCCCCAAGACACCAATGAAGCCTCTCATTCTATCCTTTTAATATTAAAGAAAGAAAATTGCTACAGCCTTTGTTGTAGGTGACACTTGCTAAGTCCCTGCTTTTGCTTCCTTCTGGAATCTCCTCAGTTTTCTGTTTAGCCTGGAGAAGAGGAGACTCAGGATTGTTGTCTCATAGACAACAACTCGTTGTCTACAACTACCTGAAGGGAGGCTGTAGTCAGGTGGGGGTCTGTCTCTTCTCTCAGGTAACCAGCAACAGAACAAGGGGACACAGTCTCAAGTTGTGCAGGGGAAGGGATAGGCTGGATATTAGGAGGAAGTTCTTCTCAGAGAGAGTGATTGGCATTGGAATGGGCTGCTCAAGGAGGTGGTGGAGTTGCCATCCCTGGAGGTGTTCAAGAAAAGCCTGGATGAGGCAATTAGTGCCATGGTCTAGTTGATTGGCTAGGGCTGGGTGCTAGGTTGGACTGGATGATCTTGGAGGTCTCTTCCAACCTGGTTGGTTCAACTACAACTACTTAAATGGAGGTTGTAGTGAGGCTGGAGCTGGTCTCATCTCTCGGATTACTAATGATAGGACAAGAGCAAATGGCCTCAAGTTGCATCAGGGGAGGTTTAGTTTGGATGTTAGGAGGAAGTTCTTTACTGAGCAGGTGGTCAGACTCTGGAACAGGCTGCCCAGGGAGGTGGTGGAGTCACCATCCCTGGAGGTGTTTTTAAAAAGAGTGGATGTGGTGCTTGAGGCTATGGTCTAGTGATTAAGGATGCTGGGATGAAGGTTGGACTGGATGATCCTGGTGGTCCTTTCCAACCATAGCGATTCATAGTGATCAGATGTTGTGCTGAGAGATTTGATTTAGTCAAGGACTTGTCAGTGTGAAACTAATGATTGAACTTGATGATCCTGAAGGGCTTTTCCAATCTAAGAAATTCTGTGATTCTGTGATATTGTGATTCTGTGACGCTATGATTCTAGCTTTGCGTGGTCAAGCAGGGCTGGATGCCATGCAGCATCAGCAAACTTCCTTTGTTCCCCAGTGCATTGCCTGCTAGAAGCACTGAATCTAACTGGGATGGTACATCCATTTTATATAGCATTGCATTTTCGTTTATGTTTTTGCTGGGACACCTTGAAATTTGCAGATTCTTTTCAGAAGTCCTGCTAACTAGAGAGATATTTCTATTGTGTGCATGCCTTGACTTCTGAAGGGCAGCCCTCTACACTGGTCCTCAAATATAGGTGTATTTATCAACAAATACAAATTGTGCATGACTGGTTTCTCATTGTCTTTTAAGAACATCTGTGTTTTTCCATGGCTTTGTCAAGAATAAGAGTGAATATAAAATTGCACATATTCAACAATGCTTGATAACAAGGCACTGAGTATGGTAGAAATGAGCATATTTGATTTAATCAAAATAAGTGTTGTAGGAAAATCACGTAGGTTTAATTTTTGAAAAGCTATTAAGTTTCAAATTAAATGGAAGATTAAAATAAAAATGAGCTTTAGCTGTAAGTGGAGGCTAAATTTGGTCAATTTTTGTTGTTTATCTGTGCATAAAGTCCTTGCATTTATCATTTGACAAATCCTCTAATAAAATACTTGCTGCAATCAGGTGAAGTAGGTTATTAATGGTTCTAAAAAAGATATACAGGATTGCCTCATCCTGAGGCAATTAAGTCTGTGAAGTGAGTGTGTTTAATATCTCTAAGGGCCTGACTGGAATGAAACAGGTGATCTTTCCACAATTGCCATTGTTTAATTCAGAATTGATTTAATATTGTTTGGTTTTAACTGAAGAATGACTCCTTGTTTTATATCCCTTTTGATAAGACTCCAGTCTGGGGACTTTCCAAGGCTCTGTGTGGCACAGCAAAACAGTGGCAAATTTTAACCACCACTGGAAAGCAATGTGATGTTTCATATGAAGCTCCACCATCCCACATAGAAGACAATGTCTTGGTGATACTGTGGTACTGTGATCTCTTCTCCCAGGCAACCAGCAGCAGAACAAGGGGACACAGTCTCAAGTTGTGCTGGGAGAGGTCTGGGCTGGATGTTAGGAGGAAGTTCTTCACAGAGAGAGTGATTGGCATTGGAATGGGCTGCCCAGGGAGGTGGTGGAGTCACCATCCCTGGAGGTGTTCAAGAAAAGACTGGCTGAGGCACTTAGTGCCGTGATCTAGTTGACTGGACAGGGCTGGGTGCTAGGTTGGACTGGATAATCTTGAAGGTCTCTTCCAACCTGGTTGATTCTATAAATCTATGATTCTATAATCTATTTATTCTCAGTCTCTTGATTTGGGCTTCACAGCAGTGCTGCCAGTTCTCATACTAGGTCAGGGCAGTGCAGACCTTGCCTTGAGTCTGCTCCACAACAAGGCACTTTGTTTGCACCAGCTACCAACTGCCTATATAGCTTTTCATCTTCTGTGCTTCCCCAAGAGGCTTGGGAGGATGAAGAGACAGGGAGCCCAGTCACCACAGAACCTTCCTCTTGAACTCTCCAATACATCTTCATTTCAAAGAAATGCTGACTTAAATATTGACCTCATCTCTCACTTACAGATCTCCAGCTTCAGGCACTTCAATCTGGAAAGTAAACACTTTAAGAGCATATGTTTTCTGAGGGATACATTGTGTACACATCAGGGCCCTCTTCAGCCCTTTGCTATAAAATCTTGTAATTTTCATTTCTTCTTTTTTTTTTTCCTCTGGATTTATTAGTGGGGATGGTTTGTGGAGGTATGGTTAATTACTAGATCTTATGGCCTGCTGTGATTGAAAGCTGATCTCACCAGTTTGGGGTCTGCGTTACATTTATTCGGTATGTAATTAAATCTGAATACCCTAACTATGCATAATGTTGAAAAATAATGAGAAACTTTTTGTTGTTGTTGAAAACTCATCTAAAAGGTATTTTCTTCCCACATTACTGAATTTCTACAAAACTCTGCACTTTACACATATAAAAGCAACAAACAGCCAAAAGGCCAAAAGAGACATTCCAGTCTATGACTTAGATGAAAACAAATCTTTTGTTTGTCAGCTCTATGTGATCTATCAAAAATGAAATAAGAATTCAAGCAAACTGTGGTAAAGGCTATCTGGATATCTTGAGATATTCATCACAGGCATACTAAAGGCACACAGAGAAATGCCAGTGCAGAAGGGTGAACACGAATGGCACATTCTGGAAGAAGCAGTATCCAGCTGAACACAAGAGATTCAGCTGGAGAGTCCCTCAAACAAAACAAACTGTGGGAAGCCAGGCCACTGCTCTGACTACACGGATCAAAAATTCTCCTGATTTCCCTACCTAAGAGGCAGGGAGAGGGCAGAATGATATGGCAGTGGAGGTCAGACACTGTTTACATTGAAATAAATCAAGCAGAACACTGCACAGCTCACTGGACTATACCAGAATTAGGCCAGACATATCATATCTAGAGGCTTTTTTTTTTTCTCTGATACACATAAATCTGAAGCCTAACACCACGGTTGTTGTTGTTCACCAGTGTGACAGTGATCTGAAATTAGAGGCCTCTAGATAATCAGGAATCTTTTAGTCTGGAAATTTATCTCATTACCTATATATAGCTGATGTTCATAAAAAAGGAGTTTGGTATCTAAACTAATGTAATGAATGCCAAAGCAGAAGTAACTAGATCAAATCCAGAGTCTTTTACCATAGAGCACACCGAGCAAAACATGATGCAGTAACCAGAAGATTACCTTTAAGGTTTAGCAAAAGTAACCTGGGGGAAAAAAACTTCTTTTTTTTAAACCCTAAGAATCAAGGGCATGGCCCCTCTCCTTAAAAGTACTGAATGTAGGGCAAGATTAAATCAAGTGAAAATTCATTGAACAGCCAGTATACATAAAGGGAATTCCCAGTGATATGCTTTTAGGACCTTGCATGTTTTCCTCTGCCCTAAACAGTAAGGGAATAGACTTACCAGTATGAGCTCTATAGAACACCACAAGTTATTCAAACATCCAGGCATCACACCACTAACAACTCTTGAGTTTCTTAAAATTAAGCCATTGTACTCAGTACCATGGCTGCTTAAATGCCTGCTCTTCAAGGAAGTGATCAGCAGACTCGTGTTTCTGACACAGCAGCAGAGAGACATTTTCCTTCCTTCCCTGGCAGCAGATGCATAACCAAATTATAAATACTTGAACAGCCAGTCTTAGTCTGTGGATTAGAAACCAAAGTCAACCAGCCCTTGTGGGACAAGATTAACTGTGCAGGTGTCAGCAAGGCTGTTTGCACCAGCCATCATCAGCACTTTAATGGAACCAGATGTACCAGCTACTACTTTTTTCCAACTCTCAGCTTCATGTGGCACAGAAGCCAACAGCAGTTCCAAGCCCACAAGCATCCATACAAATGCACCTCACCACAAGATGCTGCAGCAACTCTGTTGGGATTTGCAGTGGTTGTAGTTTCAGCTACATCTGTGGTGTGCACGAACCCAAGATAATAATTATCAAAACAAGAAAAATTTCACTGAAGTCCTATAACTCATTAATCTTTTCACTTAAAAAAAAATGTCTAAATAGGACGATCCAGGAATTATGCTGGGTTTTGGGTTTGGGTTTTGGTTTGTTTGGGGTTTTTTTTTTTGCCATAGTGCTCTCCAGTGCTGTTGGTCCTTGACCAATAACTTCTGAACTACATTGTTTTTACAGCAGTTTGTCAAAAGAGATTATCTGCTCCTTACCATACTGAGTAACAGCCTTAAAGTAAGGAGAAAAGCCTGGAAAGGACATGCTACTTCTTGCATCCTGTGGAACTCGAGAGGAATCCAGGCTTTACATTGCAGCCTATGCCATGATCCTCATCATGCCTATACTAGGGCAAGGCACAAGCATGAGTCCTTTCCCATTTCCTCTTTACTGGTTTTGTCATGGCATATATTAGCCATGTATGCCTTCTGGATAATCAGAGAATAGGACCCCAGGGAATGCCAAGTGGAATATTTGCCCCATAGGCTGGACATATGCCACTGCTCCCTCATGAACTCATGACTCAAAGGGTATGAGAAGCAGTGGGTATGATCAGTGCTAATACGATAGGTTTGAAGAGCTCAGTTTCAAGCTACCATCAGTTATCTCATTTATGTGGCCAAGGCTTTTGCCCAGTCTTTCTCTCTAATCAAAGTTGTCCATAATTTGTAGCTCTAACAAAGAAAGGAGATTTCCTTTCTTAAATATTTTCAGATTGTCACCATTTTTTTCTTAATGCTAGTGGTGAATATGTTCAGATAACCTCATTAAATAATTTATGACAGTAGTAAAGAGGTAGAGCAATACTACTCACAGTTACATGAAACACCATCCTGTATCATGTTTTAATTTGCCATTTTATGCACTAGTAGAAGCACTCTAGATTTTCATTTTTATTTTCACCTAAGACCACTTATCCACCAGAAAAAAAAAAATTAAACCTTTCCTGTAGGTGTCTGTACAAGCGAAATCCAAAATCAAAGACTGCTTCCTAGGCAGAAAACTATGAGATTTCATATGATCAGTATCCATTCTCCACAATAATAGCAATTTCAGAGTATAGGGTTTATATATGAATTATACAGGCAATGAATACATTTCTGGGGAAAAAAAATAGCCAGACAAGAAAAAAATAATTAAGAGAAAATCATAAATATACTCAAAGTCCCTCAACACCACCACTACCTTGCAGGCAATAATGATATTGTCATTTGTGCTCAGGGAGAGCAAACAAAAAAGACACACATCCCTGATTTCTCCAAAGAAAATGTTTGTTCAAGAAACATCAAGTAGAAAACATTTTCACAACTCTTATTGTGCCCAAGAGAAGCTGTAAGTGGCACAGAAGACATTTACACTTGCCAGAACCCCATTCTAAACGACCTATTCAATACAAATGACTGTCTGGCATCATAATTGCTGCACTGCTCATGTGCTTGTGTTTGTCTTTAAACATACGCATGGCAAACTTTTCAGAATGAAATTACTACAGGTAAAGTTTGTTCTTTCTGTCATGTAGCTATTGTCCTGGATGCTGTCATGGAGGAAAAGAGGCTGAAATCCCTAAATTCTGTCACATTTTGTTTAAAAATGGGAGTGCTTTCTGGTGAATTAGAGATCTTGAAGCCCTCGTATAACTGAACATGAAAAGAAACAACATTTGATGAGTCACGTATATACTTATTTTATACATTATTCCTTCCAGTATAATTTTTCCTTGAAGTAGCAATCTGTTAAAATACATGAGGTTGTTCATACATAGAGTTTAGGCTGCTGGACTCAAAGTTCTCTTTCTTTCCTTTAAATGAGAAGTGAAAAGTTAATGCACAATCATGCAACAAGTAGGAGAAATTCTGTAGCAAAATCCAAACCCACCAACCTGTGAAATGCATGAAGCATTCTTCACATCCACTGTTTAAGCAGAACCCCTACAATGACTTCACTTAAGAGTCTGCATAAGAACAAATGTCACAATATCTCATACTTTAAAAGATACAATATGTTCACAAATTACTTCCATAAGTATGTTAGTAAATGGGGGGGGGGAGGGGGGGGAGAGAGAGGGAGAGAGAGAAGAAAATAAAAAGGCAGCCTAAATCAAAGCAGAGGACAAGACAGTAGGAGTTCTTCACCAAACATCTTGTTTCCCAGTAGAAAGGATTTTTTTTCAGGTTTATATAAGCAAAAAAAATATCATTTTAAACTCTAAAGCTGTACCGAGTACTACCAGGTGGATGTATCTGGAATATTGTTGCTCTTAGGAAACACTTGGATGATAACTAAATTCCAGGGAACTGCGCAGCAGAATTGCATTCTGCTTTCCATTAGGAATATCCTCGTATTTCTCACCACCCCTTGCACACATCATCCAATACGTTGAGAAATCAGGATCCAAAATAACACACTTTTTCGCCTCGCCTCTCAGTTAAGGACAAGCTATTTGTTTGAGTTCAGAGACATGCATGTGCAAAATCAGTTAATTTTTCATCATTTCACAGAATCATAGAATCAGCCAGGTTGAAAGAGACCTCCAAGATCATCCAGTCCAACCTAGCACCCAACCCTATCCAATCAACTAGACCGTGGCACTAAGTGCCTCAGCCAGGCTTTGCTTCAACACCTCCAGAGATGGTGAATGCGCCTCCCTGGGCAGCCCATTCCGGTGGCAAACCACTCTGTGAAGAATTTCTTCCTAACATCCAGCCTATCCCTCCCCCAGCACAACTTGAGACTGTGTCCCCTTGTTCTGTGGCTGGTTGCCGGTCAGAAGAGACCAACCCCACCTGGCTAAAACCTCCCTTCAGGTAGTTGTAGACAGCAATGAGGTCACCTCTGAGCCTCCTCTTCTCCAGGCTAAATACCCCAGCTCCCTTAGCCTCTCCTCACAGGGATGTGCTCCAGGCCCCTCACCAGCCTTGGTACCCTTCTCTGGACATGTTCCAGTATCTCAACATCTCTCTTGAATTGAGGGGCCCAGAACTGGACACAGGACTCAAGGTGTTGCCTGACCAGTGTTGAGTACAGGGGAAGAATAACTTCTCTTGTCCTACTGGCCACACTGTTCCTGATCCAGGCCAGGATGCCATCGGCTTTCCTGGCCACCTGGGCACACTGCTTGCTCGTGTTCACCAGTACTCCCAGGTCCCTTTCTACCTGGCTGCTCTGCAGCCACTCTGTTCCCAGCCTGTAGCACTGCTTGGGGTTGTTGTGGCCAAAGTATAGAACCCTGTATTTGACTTTGTTAAATTACATCCCATTGGTCTCTGCCCACCCATCCAGCCTGTCAAGGTCCCTCTGCAGGGGGACCCTCTCCTAAACTCCTCCAACAGATCAACACCTGCTCCTAGCTTGGTGTCAGCTGGATTGTTTTTTTAATTATTTCTCTTCCTATAAAACACTGCTGTTCAGACAGCCAGAGTGAAGTGTCTCAGTTTGACTTCTTTTTAAGCCCCATCACATTCAATTGGGTATGGATGTCCTTTGCTGCTGAAAACAAAGTTTGTGCATGTGATCTGTTCAAATGAAGAATTATAACTAAAAGGTTTGGACATTTCAAATTAAAATACTCACAGCAACATTTAGAGCTGTTATCAACATTGATGCAGATTCCAAATGCTAGGTCCTTGTTCTGGGAAAGTAGTCACTTCCACAGTAAAAAGGGGCTCTTCAGTTGGGAATGTCCCTGAACCTCAGGGCACAGTCCAAAACAACCTCAATGACATGTGCATTAGTAAGGGACTTCACAACTCCAACCTAGTTGGAACTGTGGTACACAGTCTTCCCACTTTGCAAAGTTCACCCTTTCACTCAGCTTGTCCTTGGGTTACTAAATAGAGTAAATAACTCCTGCTGCTGCCAAAACCCATCTTATTATCCTCAGAACTGGTCTCAATTGCTGGGAGCAATGACAGAGGAATTGAAAGCACAGTCTGAGCCTCTTGCCTTTGAGTATACTGATGGTGCAAGATTGAGTCCTGTGACTGTATTTTTACTTTAGTGCCAAACTTGAGATTTCTCTTACCTAAAATACATGGGATATAGCTAGAGAGGTTGAGGAATGAATCTTCTTCCTCAAGGCAAGATCCACACTCAGAAAGCATGCCTGTTAAAGTCTTCTGGTATCTCCACCATGGATGGACCATCCAAAAGCTAGCTGGGTCAGTTCTAGTACTCAATTCTCCTTGTAGCTAACAACCTTGATCTATCTTTGCCCCAGTTCCCTTTTGCTGCTAGTTTTCTGTTCAGCCATCTACTGTAAAGAAATAAAGGGTTCAACCCTTTTCCTTACCAATGACTGTCTGCATGTTCAGAGATTCTCAGCTTCATTCTCTTTACACTAAATATTTTTTGTGCTATCCCTCCTCACAAATCATGCCCTAGAACTACAATCAAACTTGCAGATTTCTTATAATTTCCTGATTTTCCTTTATTTATAGCCTAGGGTTGTGCCTACCTAACAGTAACCTTCCAGCTTTCCTCTCCTCTGTGACAGGAGCACTCAAAAAGAAGTGGTGCTCATATGTAGCCACAGGCCAGCCCCACAGGTGATATAAACTGACACAGGGCTGTACCTAAGGGCTACATAAATTCAGAGAAGGTTGTGATGTATAGCTTTGCTTTCTTTGTTGGTTCTCTCAGAGTAATGTGGTAGAGAGAAATACTACATGGTTTGGTTTGTTGGTTTGGTTTGGTTTACCTTATGGGTTTTTTTGTTTGTTTCCATATATGTAAGAGTTTCGGTTTGTTTGTTTGAGGGAGTGGCAATATTTAGGAGATTTTCGTGATTTCTAGATAAAGAATCCCTGAAAACTTCTCTTTCTTGTATAGAGGACAGATTCATACTGTCTTCCTGCTCTGAGAAGTTTCTTAAAGCAACTCAAACAGCACTACATCCCATCCTACTAGTAGTGTTACATCCCACTAGAATGCTGCCTTCCCATGCAGAGAACTGCTGCTTTGCTGAAAGTCTGAGGGGCTGAAGAAGAGCTGCCTCTGGACAGTCACTGTCCTGTAACGTTTAGGAGGCAGAGGGTGGCTCCTAGGGGAAAGAAAAAAGAAATAAAAAGTCGCTACAATTGGTGCTGCTTTAACACGCTCAAAAGAAAAAAAAAAAGAAAAAAAAAAAAAAAAAAAAAACACTGAAGTCTTGCCGAACTGATGCTGTCCAGCCCCAAGAAAGCGGTGGAAGCCTCATCGCTAGGGCCGGCGGGCGGGAGCACCGCCCCGCCGGGGCTGCCCGGAGCCTCGCAGAGCGGCCGCGGCAGATCAGCGGCGGCAGAGCCGGGAGCGCCCCAAGGGCTATCGGTGCGGGGAAAGATCGCGGTGGGCGAAGATGAAATCCGAGGAAAAGTGCGTCTCTCCCCTCGCTTATAAAAAGTTGACATCAACCCAGTTGAAAAGTAGGTTAATTAGTAGTGTCTGACAGAGCTCCCCAGCAGTGACTTACTTCAGGTGCCGCACATTACTGCTTCTCTGGTGAAAAAGGCTTTGTTTCCACTTAGCTTTGTAGCCTCGAGTGTCTGAATATTGATTAACTCTGGGTTTTTGATTTCTTTGAAATGTACTCACATCATTCTAACAAACTGTATCCCTTAACCGAGTTATTTTTTTGCGTAATTAAAATATTAACAGTACTTTGCTGCTATAAATGTGACTCTTTTCAATGAAGTCATCTCTCCTTTTACATCAGAGCTGACCGATGTCCCTTAGCAACGGGATGTGGTTGCGGGGAGGGATAGAACATGATCTGCAACCTCTCGCGCAGGGACTTAGCCCGGGCAAGTTTTTGTTGTTTGACTGTTTGTTTTCTCAGAGGAAAGACTGAAATATTTACATTTCTGAACCCTAGCCCCAGATCTGGCCATAAAGCCAGAAAACCTTCCCGCTCCCCGAGGAGTCGGGGGAATCGCCCTGGACCGGTACAGTCCCCAGCCTCCCGCCCTGGACCCGCAGGCCAGTGTGTCGTGCTGTCGCAATAGAAATAATGTTGGGGTGGAAGGGAGAGGCGCTGCCAGGGCGGCCGGGCCGAGCCAACCCCAGTCCCGGCAAGTAACGCGGCCAACAGATGTTCCTATCGCCAAGCTCGGGATGCACCCCGTTTGTCAAAGGCCGCTAATACAGTTCATTCTCTCTTTTTTTTTTTATTTTTATTGAGTGACGATACACAGGGGACGGCATGCAAGGGTAACGGTAATGGTGGGATTAAGGACAGGAGAAATAAAGACCAAGTTCCTGCGTGCTCATTCCCGCCGTCCAGGCGCTGCTGCACACAGGTACCCAGTACTGAAGTGTCTACGCAGCAAGTTTCTCCCTCCTGTGGTTTCTCTGAAAGGCACCCCTCACCTTGTGATCCTCAGCAGCTTGAATAACCCTGCCTCTGCTTGTTGCCTGTATTTTGAGGTACTGCTTTCTCCCTCAAAGGGCTCTGCCAAACTTTGCTGGTTTGTTCTTCTCTTGTAAAGACCCTTTGCAGCTCCTCTCGGATGAGGAAACCCGGTGGCGAGACCCTCTGCACCAGACGGTATTGCTGTTTCAGAGAGAGCAGGCGGTGGCTAGGACCAGCTGAAACCCCTGGGGAAGGACAACCTTTGAGGGTCGGGGATGGAAGAGAGGTCAGGTCCACTCGTGTCACCAAGAAGCCAGGAGAGTGGGTGCAGCTCTTTCAGTAAAGAGATCCCGGTCAGAGACCTCCTCCTTCTCCATTGTTGGCGTGTGGCACGAAAGACAGGATCAGGGCTTTAGGTGTACCTTCCTTTTCTGCTTAGCTTAAGGCGCCGCTCTGGTGTGGTGACAAGGGCTCCTCAGCTGCTCATTTCTAAAGCCCTGGGCCGCACCTTGATGCGGTTTTCTCTACCCCGCCAAGCAAAATCAAACCCATTTTTCTTGATCTGATCCAAAAGATATACCAGACCAACTGCGATCTCAGCAGAAATGCCCTTGTTTCAATTTCCTCTTTAATCTATTGCTTTTTCTTCTCATGCAGGCAGCCGTGCAACCACGGTTTTAATGTGCAGGGTGAATTGTAAGGTCATCAGAGCTTTCTTGTACTCTAGGAAACTTTTTAAATTTTGTTTGCAAGAAAACGAAAGAGAGGTCCCCAGTTAATCCTTCTCCGATTAAAACATTTGTCATGTAGACCTTGCCTGTTGATTTTACCTAGCTGTGATGAGACGGAAGTACAGGAAAGTGCTTCTCCAAAAACCTCAGGCGGGGGGGGGAAAGAAATCCAAGAGTTCTCCAAATGACCAGGATGGCAGGTTGGGAGGGCTGAAATCTGCTTGCTGCAGTTACAGGCTTGTCTGCTCTATTTATACGGCACTCTCCAAAGCTTGGAGACTTCATGGATAAGAAGCAGAGTTCAGGACGTGTTCTGATCTGCAGATAAACTTCTGAAAAGTATCTGATGAATGTGTCCCAGTGAGCTGACCCGCCTCCCATCGATAGGAATAAAGCGATAGTATTTGACTTAAAGAAAGCCGCAAAGCTTAATTAGTTCAATACCTTGATAGTTATAGAATCTGCGAAACACTAGTATTAATTTAGACACTGGCATCTGGTTACACTGAATTTCATGTCAAATGTGCAAACTACCCCAACGCTCCCTAGGCGGGAGGAGGAGAGATGGAAAAGCGACCTGGAAGGTGCCGAGCGCCGGGGCCAGTGGCGCCCAGCGCTTCGAGGCGAGCTCTTGGCGTGCTGAGTGTGAGTGGAACTTGACCCAGCGCACACGCCACGACGGTCCCGACACGCCCCCGACACACTGCCGACCGGGCAGAGCCCGCGGAAGCAGCCGCGTCCGCCGCTCGCACTGGCACAGAGCGGAGGTCTTGCAGTCCCACCGGCGGGGCCGGGCCAGCGACGGGACCTCGGGCACGAGGTACACGCGCTCCCGGGGCCGTTTGTCCACGTTTGCAAAATCACGCAGCAGTGTGACTCGAGTCGGCTTGTTCCGGTGGAGAAATCTTTGCTCTAAGACACAAAGAGTCTCCTTAAATCACGAGAATGACAGACTCGAAAGGAAAAAATTATAATGATAATAAATGGAGTTTACTGGGAAGATGACATTTCGAAATGGGTGAGATGCCCCAGATTTAATTTCCGCTGGTGAAACAAGACAATTCTAAAAGACCACGGATTATATGATTTTTATTAAACATTTGCACTAGTTTGGAAGCTAAGTAATAACTCATCCTCGCTTAAATTTAACGACTTCGATTCATCATGAAATTTTGCACTTGGATCCTGCTTCAAAGAACCACAATTCCAGTGACAGGCTATCATGATTTTCCCCCTCTGATTTGCAGTGGGTTGGTGTGTTCTTGTTCTTGTGCCCAAACCAAAGATTCACATTCAAATCCCGAAGCCATAAAATTTAGGCTTTCACGTTTGTCTTTTCCAAACTGAAACTCGACTAAACCAGAGTCCAGGATCAAAAGCATGTAAGAGCTATCAATTTCTCAGGGGACTGCAAAAGCCACTTGCCGTGTAGTTACTCTGAGAATATTGCTGGCGATTTTGGGCAACGTTGAGCAACATGTGCTGTCCCTGGAAACAGGGTTGTATTGTTTCTGATGAGGTTTCCCTGTCAGCTCCGGTTCAAAAAAAGTTGTGCTGCAAGGTTTTCCGGGAAAGGCAAGCAAGACTCAATATTTGATACAGGGAATGAAGCGAATTACAGAGGATGTGAGCTTTGTTGCTGCTCCCTGCTTGACTTTAATTTCCCCTCTTTTTATCTCTCTTTTTTTTCTCAGTAACATTAAACCAAGAAAGACATGTGTAGAGCTAAAACCGAGTTCAAAGTGGCGGTGCCAGGGCTTTGCCAAAGTAAAGAAGTGGCGTATCTCTCCCTAAATATGTTCCCTATCCTTGGAAAGAGATGGCATGACAAAGTGGTGGGTTTTCGCACGACAGTATCAAATTTCTCCAAGGAAGGGAACTACCTGGGTGACAGCCCCGCGCTTCTAGCTCGGCTGACAAGGCCAGGGGCAATTCAGACCTGAGACTTCTCACCTGCCAGAAAAAGCTTTTCTGCTACTGAATGAAGTGTTCCTGTCCCTATCCTGAAGCACTCGTACCCAGTGCCAGTGTGCGCAAGAGGGGCCGAGCCGGCAGAAAACAGCCCGGCCTGTGTTTCTTCTCCAGACTTGAAAAGAATCCCGCTCGTTGCTTCTTGAACTTTTCATTTCCTTTCTCTGGCCTAAGAGGAATCTCCCTTCCCTCTCTGAACGTTTTAAGCCGTGTCTGTGAGACTCTGACTGGCCATAGGTCTATTTTTTAAAACGTATTTAAGCTGCAGAATTTGCTGACATATAAATAAGCCATCAAGGCTCTCGGAAGCTCATGAATCTTTAACTGAAGTATGTGTGGGGACTTACATACTTGTTCCACGTCATGATACTTTAAAAACTCACAGAGACGACTCCGGACAAAAAGCACCTCTGTTTAACAAGATAATTCGTGCTTTCAGTTTTATTTCTATTTTCAACTTCCTATTCTTTTGTCCGGTGTCATGGCGGGTTTTTCCCCCTCGGGGACTCTTTTCTCTTCTTTCTCCTCTCCTATTCTGAACTGTTTTACAGCTCCGCTTTGTTACTGTCAGGAAAAAATGTCTGGAGAGCCCTGTCTGCTAAAGAAGGAACAGAAAAGGGAGGACTGGAGCTGCAATGTTGTCTATGCATGCAGAACATCCCAATCTGTTTTTGTGCACTGAGTTGGGGAGAGGGCAGCAGGGAGCGTGCACCCAGCCTCAGCCTGGACAAAAGGAGGCCGGACAGCTGCGCACCCGCCACAAAAGATTCACTCTTCTGTCAACTTTGTTTACTTAGTGCTGTTTCTGACCTCTGTGCTACACTTGTTGCTAATACATATGCTTATCAAACCATTTTAATTGGCTTTCTTCATAACATTAGTCCCAGTAGGTTTTTTTTTCTACATTTGTTTCCAAACAACTTAATTGACTCCTGTAATATTCATCCTCTTGGGCTCTAAACAACGGATTTCTACCCCTACGATTCCCAGTCTCCGGGGAAAAGGCCCAGCGATGTCTGCGCAGGGCGAGCTTCACCTTTTCAAAGGGATGGTTCTGCCGGGACACGGGCACGCAGAGGTAACCTGCGCCCCGAGGCGACAGCCGTGTGGCCGGCCTCGCTCAGGCTGGCTCAGCGGATGTGGGCCGTGCGTGACGGAGCGGCTGCTGGCAGACAGGCGAGCTGACCATTCCCATCGTGTTTTGCATGACACTCGGTGGACTGAAGCCAGCCCAAGAATACCCGACACTACCCTCGGAGCTGCACATCGATCAGGAGTACAGCGTCCTGCCCGGAAGCGCCGGGATGAGCGGGCGCGCATGGCCCGCAGATCCTCCTCTGCCTCGCTGCCTGCGCGGGCAGTCTCCCTGCTCACAGCAGGTAGAGCCGCAGGGTTCGGGACTAATCCGCTCCTCCTCCATCCCGCACAGAAACCCTGCTTCCAGGACAGCCCCTGCACTGGCAGGACCGGCAGGGGAGTGCTGAGAGCCCGGGGGGGGGGCGGGTTCCGACGGGTTGGGATTCAGGAGGTGGCAGTGATCAGCCAGCCTGTCTCCCCAGATCACCGAGCCCGGAGCACCACTCCTCGCAGCTTTTACCATCTGTATTAATCGCTTCGCTTGATTTTCTCCCTTTCCACCTTTTTTTCCTTTTTCTTTTTTTTTTTTTTTCCTTTTTTTTCCCCTTTTTTTCCTTTTTTTTTTTTTTTTTTTTTTTTTCTTTACCGATTTCATAATTAATTGTCTCACTCAGGTTTGTAATGGAAACAATCCTGCTAGGCTCGATGGTTGTTATGATTTGCTTTCTTTGGCGTTTCTCCCGCTTTGCGAGCATTGTTCACAGTGACTGTCTGGGCTCAGATATGATGTTGGGACAGCGCCTCCCTTGAAATGGAAACAGAGGCCTGAATAAAGAAGGGTGGAAAAAAAGTACTTTGTAGTCTGCATCGTCCATCTTTAATTCAGAAACGCATCTATACTCCTGGGAGCGCCTCCTTTGATCTCTTTGATTTTTACACCAGATCTGTTATGGACTAAAATTCCTAGGTTTTCCATAGAAACATCTCCATTCCTTCGGGATATTGATGTTTTCTTCTTCCTAGGGGTTATGATATGGTAAATCAGATTCAGAAAAGCATGGACAATGCCAGCATTCATGGGTCGGGGGGCGGAGGTGGGGGGGCGGGAGCCTCTCTCTCTTCTCCCAATGAATCAAAATATTGTTTATTCTGTTGCTCTTTAAGCCCAGTCACTTCAGCTGCCTTTCAGTGCCTTCAACTCTGGAAGAGGGGCAGCAGCAGCAGCAGGTTGCGTTGCCATGGGGACCCTACTGTATGGCAGCAGCTCCAGCCCCAAAGACAATGCCTCGAAAAGGGGCTTGAAAAGTGAGGTTTCTCCCTTTGCCATGCAGCCACTTCCGATGGAGCAAGCATTCTCCTTTCGGGACCCTCATCTTGTCACTAGAACAATGTCTATCTTCGCCTGCCAATTTTTTTTTTCTCTATCCTGCCTTTGATCTATAAAAAATCAAAAGAACAAAGTCAGGGGAGAATAGGGGGCTTTTTTTGTTGTTGATGATGCACAGAACAGGCTTTTATAATTTGGATCTACTTTTGTGCCTGAGGATTGCAGGGGCAGGGAAGTAGGATAGTTCATTCATGTGTTAGGCTCTCTGCAGTTCTGGTGACCCCAGGCATGGCGTGTGCCAACAGCCCCCCCCTTCCTCTCCCCTCCCCCTCCCAAAAATTGCCAGGAATAAGGACAGGTGCTGTCCAGCCCAGGTCTTGAGAATTCTTCTGGAGTCTGACGCCTTCCCACCTGCTGGGCTCAGGCCACTACTGTAGCAGCACTGAACCTTGTCCATGGTCAAGTTAGGATCAGACTAATTTATAGTGATGTTAATAACAGATACGAGTGCAAATAACAGCATGCACATCACAGTATATTCTAATGAGTGATGCAAAATAGTGCTGGTTTCTCAGTCATGATTTTGAGTAGATGTTAGATAAATGCACATCAAACTAACACCTTTTTCTTAGACATCAAATAAATCTGGATAGCATGAGACCCTAAGGTGCTGAAATCTTGGCCTTATGTGCCAGCATAGAAATTGGAGTGTCCATGAAAATATACAAATGTGTTTTTTACTTCTTTGCTTACAAGTGTCAACAGACATGCATGTGTAGGACAGGCTATAAACAGTCATGGATGGAAAACTGAGTCTAGTTCTGGTTCTTTCCATGAGGACTAGGGGCAGGTTTGGTTCACATGTGACACTATACACATAACCCTCCTGGAATTAGCTCTAATCACCCGAGCTCGGCTCAGTTCCTTACCTTGCTTCGAACAGTGAGAAGGGTTGATTCCTCCAAAAGGATTGCATTACAGTTACTTCCTTTTCATTAAAACTCCAGCAAAGGAAACAAGAGAAATGACTGGTCTGTGCTGTATCGGTTACGCTGGCTTTGGTACCCTGTATAAAATATGTTCCCACACGATTTGGTGATTAACTCCATCACAGATTGGTTTCCTGCTTTGAAGGAGTTCATTTCTGGGCAAGGCAATACAGTAGGTTTGGGAGAGAGTGGAAATTAGAGAAAGGTTTATTAAAGAAACTCAAATGTCCTTGGTGAGAGCTTGTTCTGTCTCTGGCTGCCTTTTCTTAGTTACGTTTTCCTTTCTTTTACTAGTTGCAAAATCAACTCAAGTCAATTAATTTAGACAAGGGCATCTGACCTCCTGTCTGGGTTTGCACTGTTGAAGAATATTTGCCATGGGCTGCAAATGGAGACAGAGGCAGTCCTCACTGAGGGTGGTGAGCAGGCATTGAAGTGGGATGAGCTCATGGATCTCAAGGCGCTTGCTGCTGCCTTTATATCAGTTGGACATGAAACAGGAGTGATAGCCATGTTCCAGCACAGGACACTCGTGGGTGAGCACAAGGGAGTGTTAGGGCACTATATGTCCCAGTCAGTGTGCTGTGGCAGTTTTGGGCCTGTCTACAGATCATAGTTGGGATGCTATGGGTGCATCATCCAGTACTTGCTGCATCTGCTGTGCAGCGCCTCACCCTTACAAGTGTCTCCTAGCAATTACCTATGACCTGCATAGGATTTCCTAACCCTGGTTTTATGCCAGATCCACAGACAGCGTCAGCTCAATGCACAGGAGTTGACCCTTCACCATCTGGGATATCCTCATGCCTCAAGGGTCTGTGCCCAGAGACTGTAGAGGCGAGCCTGTCATAAAAATCATTACTGAGGCAGTGGGTTTGCATGGCACTGGGAAGACTTTGGGACCATGGCATCCACTTGCAGGCAGTATCTGAATCTTGGAGAGAAGGGGAAGGGACAGAGGGCTGGCTGTATTTTACCTGTCTGAATGATAACCACTGAGGGAAGATGTAGAACCCTGGGGCCCAAGACCAATCCCTCTCTCCTCCTCCTCCTATTCCACCACTGCCTACCCCAATTCCCCAGGGAACTAGCTTCCCATCCTATCTGGTCACACTCTTTTCACAAGATTAATTGTTGAGTCAGGGCAAAATCACCATTGTGTTAGCCTACAAGTGCCCTTCTCTTCTTTTTTGTTTTTGTTGTTTTTTTTTTTTTCCTTTCTTTTAAGAAAGACTTAGTCAAACTTCAGGCCCTTTTCTCTTCCCTTCTCTTCTATCTCTTAAGATGGAGAGCTGCTACTCTGATCCGACCTTCTGGGCTGAGAAGCATCGGCCATGCCTTTTAACTGTACAATTATGCACACTCTCTAAATGTTGTTTTAATAACAGCGTCCGAAGAAAGCCGCAGCGGGTTGGTGTTCAGAAGAGCAGTGAGATGCCTGGAGCAGCCTGCTCTTTCCCTGACACACAAGCAGATACATTCCGGACAGCTTGGGGGGTGGGGGGCTGCGGTGAAAATGCGCCTACCTGTGTTTGCCCTCCTCCAGGTAACCCCCATGGCCCCAAGAAGCCCTGCATGTCCCTGGAAAGCACAGACGGAAGGAGAGCACAGGGAGAGAGAGTGGGGGCAGGGACGTGACTCGGTGCCCTGCCTGCAGCCCTGGCTGGTGAGCTGGAACCGGCACGAAGGGCCAGGCACAGCCCCGAGTGGAGCCGAGCTCGGGGCATCGCCCAGATCTGGGATCGCTTGTCTTAGCCGAGAAGCCCGGGTGAGAAGCGGGCACAGGGATGCCGTGCAATATCCAACCCCGCGCCACTGCTGCTCAGCGCCTGGCCCTTGCCCTCCGCTGTTATCAAGCGCGCGGAGAACGGAGGCAACGGGGGCAGCGCTCGGCCCCAGGCGGAGCAGCACCCGCTGGAAGGTCCCGTCGCAGTCGGAGAAGGGGCAACCCCTCCGTGCGCCCCGGGCTCCCTTCAGGCTATCACCAGCTACTCCGCTCCCGGGGTTCTGCCGCGCGAGAAACGGAGACCCGACTATCATTCCCTTACGAAGCCACAGATCCAAGCATTCATTTTCCTTCCAAAGCCTCTGTGTAAGAGATGCTGTCAAGGAGACACAGACACCTTCATAACTCATTTTTTTCTTCTTTGGGCAGGAAATATGTGTAAAGAGGAGGTCGAGCTCGTAAATTTCATTGATTACTTGCAGATTGCACAGAGTCTATCCAAGCTTTCATGACAGCTTCTGGAGACGTAACGACTGGACAGTATTGCCCAAACAGTATAAACTCTCTTTAACTACTACAAAGAAATCAGCAGGTAGTTATAGGCTCGATTGTATAGATAACAGGCATCGGAAATAGGAGAATAACTGTAGGCAGCGATTCTGAACCAAAGAGGAACAGTGGTGCTTATTTAAACCCTCATACAGTAGCTGCTTATTATGCTGGGTGTCCTACTCTAATCAGAGATACCTGCGCAGAATAGCAAATATAGAAGAGAGACGCACCTTTGATCCTCCTGCCACTAAAACTCATCATTTAAAAATTAAAAATATAAAGGCTAAGCAAGCCATGTGGGAATTCCTGAAAAATTCGATGATGCTGAGCTGTGTCCTCTGTCTCCGGAAGAGCATTTTACTGGGCATTCTGATCAGAATGGAGCTGCCGGTAAAAGAACTTCTCAAGATGCCCAGAGAACTACTTTTTTTCCCACATAAAATAATATCAGCTGACAAACACAGAAGACCACTCTAGGCCAAAAATTAACAGAAAACAACTATCATTTCGGGAACACATCAAACTGCAATTTCATGTCGAGTTGTTTGGGGTTTGTGTGTTTGTTTGGGGTTTTCTTTTGTTTGTTGTGTTGTTGGGGTTTTTTTACTTTGCGGTGGGAGGGAAAGATAAGCTTGCTTTTCTATACCTAAAGGAATAAAAATAGACATTTCTGACTTAGAAAATTTTGGAATCATTATTGACAGTCCATGTGCAAATCGTGTTTCTCCTATAATCGATGATTCCTTCTTACAACAGATTCTAACCTCCAGCAAAATTAGAGAAAACATTCCTAAAATCTCTCCTCTTGTCGAAGCCCATTTCACTCGAGGGCTTCCTCAGTTCCCGTTTCTTCCAGGTGAAGTTTTCCAGCGAGTTCCTTCGTAACAAGACTAGGCGGTGCCTGGCATGTGCATCTGTGCGTGCGTGAAGCCACGCACCACCCGTCCCCGCGGGTCTCATCCCTGCTTTCTCTAGATAAAACGAGCTGCGGCGGTTTCCACACAACTTCTCTTCGAATATCATCTGGCCTTAAAGTTCACTTCAGTTGTTTTGCCTCTAGGGGTACGTGCTATGTTATTCTAGGTCACTAGTGACCTATAAGCCTAAGTGAACATGTGTCCACATCAAAACTCAGCCACACTGAAGCAAATAATCCAAGATATCATTTCAGCCTATAGGGAAGGTTGTTTTCACTAGGTCAAGTTTGACTCTGACAAAAAGCAGAGCAAAGCGGAGCCGAGAAGTGCCAAAGCTAGGGCTGCTCATTCTGGACAAGCAGGCGGTGTGGTGCCAACGGACAGGCGTTTCTCGGGGCTCTGACCTTTGCAGTGAATTTGACGTGAGCATCTGCCCCGGGTGGGCGCGGAACCGCGGAGTCGTGGCAGCTCCTGACAGGAGCGTGGGTGGGCAGAGCTGGGCACGCATCTTACACAGGTCTGCGTGATCTAAAATAAACTCATCGGGGGACCGTCAGACTTTAAATATATTAGATTTGGATTCCTCATATTTACAAATATCTTATCTGTGAAGTCAAATCGCTATTTTTCTAATCATTTACTGGAACGTTGTAAACGAAATACTATAACTGTTGGTTAAAAAAATATTAAGTGTTTAATAGAAACTAATTCACTATAACTCAACGAGTAACATCTGAATATTTCACTAAGTGCATTGTAGTCCCACTCCTGTAACAACGGTTTTGTCTAATCTAGGTTTCTGGCTTCTACCAGCTTGGTTTTAATGAGAAGATAACGTTAGATCTAAAGCAGGATGTTCATATAAATAAGAATTAACGTTTTTCAAAATGATCCTGATTGAATCATGCCTTGAAAATAAAACATAGAGGGAGAGATTGAAGGGAAGTTGTTTCTCAAAATTGAAAGTAAAATATTGGTCAACAACAACAAAAAATTCTCCAGATGAAGACGATAAAGGTAAATCAAAGCAGAGCAATTGTTTGCAATATCACTTGCACTTTTCCTGTTGGGCTGCAAAGTACTTTACCGACTAGAAGTACTGGCGAAATGTGCAGATATCCGCTTACATTATAAACAGCAGCTGGTATAAATATTCTGTTCCAGAGAACAGCTTTATCACAAGCTTCCAAATAATAAAGTCGCCTTTCAAACAAAAGCCACATGACAGGTGTCATTTTATTAATGAATGATGCCCTGTCTGATAAATACGAAGGGCGACTGTTTTATGCTCCGTTTCTCCCCGCCGCTGCCTGTCCCGTCCCGCCGCCACCTCCGCGAAGGAGCGCGGAGCCCCGGCATCCGCCGTGCCCGCCCAGTCGCCCTGCCGAGTGCCGCCCTGCCTGTGCCTGGCTCCAGACCGGGTCCGGCTCTGCTCCTTGCGGGCCTTGAGGGAATGTTTAGGACTTCAGATTTCAGCGATCAAATAATCGTACAAAACGCTCCCGTCAAATGACAACTTTTTTCTATTCTTTCTTTTTTTTTTTTCTTCCCCTAAAGTTTCTCGATGTTTGCCCAATTACTGCAAGAGAAGTTCTTGTATCGAAGGCTATGTCAGATTAATATCGGAGTAACCTGCCGGCCTCCATCCTTTTGTCTATGTCACCTACGAATTTCTCAGGTGCACATCTCACCCCGCACATCTCTGTCAGCAGCAGTCGACGGGCAGTGCCTGAGTTTAACCTCTTCCACAGCCAGTCCCAAACTTGATCTGTTAGTGCAGCTTGACAAGCCACACTATGAACGGGGAACAATAAGAATCTGTTGATCGCTATGGCCACAAGATCTCTTTTCCGACCTTATATCCCAGTTTGTCCGGTTGTTTGGTTTGGTCTGGTTTGGGCTATCTTAAGCCGACTCTTACTCTACATGTTAAACGATCGTCTCTTTAACCAGCAACTAGCAATCATCAGACATTAATTTATACGGCTTTTACAAATACCTAAGCTATTTAAAATGCTGAACTGGGTTGTGTGTGGCAGGGAACATCTATCTATTGAATAGGCAGTGTCACACGGTAGCATGCTCTCTTGTCAAGGGTGATTGTGTTTTAGGCAAACATTTGAGCAAACATAAAGGCAAAGGTCAAGTACTGTTCAGTTGCAGTGTGTGCTAATTCACCTAGCTAACCAATGGGGCAAAAGTTGCATTTTCTGCGAGCACCGCAGACCAAACCTCTGCGAAGGGCATTATTAGCTGTGAGCCGGCTGTGATCGCTTCCAGACAGCTCCCGGGTGGAAAGGCTGGAGGCTCCGAGGGTGCCCGGAGTGCAGCTCCTGCACCGTCACCTCCTTTTGCTAACAAGAGCCTTCCCATAACCTGGTGCTTTTTTTCGTACTGTTCTGTTCCACTCCCTCCGCCTCACCTCCTCCTCCTTTTTTTTTTTTAACCTTTTCCTTGATATTTATTTATTTATTTCCCTGCATATTCCTCCTGTCCCTCCCCATTCCCTGAACAAATGAAGCTGCGCTACCCATCGCTGGCCGGCTCAGTGCGCTAAGCACCTCCGGAGAAATTGGGCGAGCGGAGAGACCAGTGGCAGGAAAGTGTAGTTTGAGTCCTCATTGGAAAGTGCATGGGGAGGAGGGGAGAGGAGGAATCGAGTTACTTTATTATCCTCATTTCTCCCCGCGTCGTCGCGATAAATTAAACTCATATTTTGAATAGGAAAGGCTGCAATTTATCTCTGAGGGTGATCTTCCTGCAGAATTTTCCAACCAAATCTTACTATGTCTCTTGGGAAAATTCTTCCTACTGTCCTCCTCCCAAAAAAATCCAAATAATTAAAGGACTGGGTGGTGGCTGTCACACTCGCATCTTAAAAGTCTCTTTCTCTTTTAAGGGGAAAAAGGGAAGAGGAAAAAAGACAAAAGAAAGAAAAGGGGGGGGGGGAGGGATAAAAATAAAGAAAAGGAAAAAAAACCTCGGCGACCTATTCCTTCCTTCTTGGTTCAGCCTCGAGGGCCCGCACTTTGAATCAATAGTCAATTTGTTTTGAACCAATAGCTGTGTTTCCATTCAGGCTGCATGTACAGTAGTTTTCATAATAAACCCGAGGTTCGCAATTGTGGTCTTAAAGCACTGAGATTTGGGGGCTGCGCGTGCAAAATGAATAAGTACGTGCATACATGACAGTGGAATTTAAGACAAACAACAAAGAAAGGCAGAAAAAATAAACAACCCCCCCAAAACAAACAAACAAACAAACAAAACCAACCCACAAACCAAAACCAACCAACAAGCCTCCAAATAAAATTTGGACTTGTTGCCTCGTACAGTCACCTCTCAGTCCCGCACCGTGGGATCTGGCTGCTGCCTGCCTCTGCTACTAGGAGAAGTTTGATGACTTGTTTTTTGTTGTTGTTGTTTTTTCTTTTTTGACAAAATTCCAGGAAGAACATCAATAACTTTAGATGCGTGATTCTAAGCACAAAACTGGTTTGTGGTTAAAATTACGTTAAAATCACTAAAGCATCTTTTCTTTGCAGCAGAGATTTTGGACACAAACATACAAGCATT
>WAAF01013359.1:101982-137956 GCA_013400475.1 Tricholaema leucomelas
TTTTTTTTAAATAAACTTACCCCCGCCTGCCAAATCATCACAATTTGTGGGACTCTTCTTTAGTGCTGCAGACAACTTGATCCTTCAAACCCTGCATTAATCAGGATGGGTACAGTGCAACAGGAACAAATATTTTTTAAAATAATAAAAGAAAAAATAAAGTTTCATCGTATATTTTAAAATGGTCTAATCTCCTTTAAATGTCTCGGATTTCTTTACAACTCACTGGCTACAGTCCTATAAACACCACCTGGGCAGTTTCACAAGCTTTAAAGTTTTGTGTGAGTGTGTGGGGTGTGTGTGTGTGTGCGCGCGTGTGTGTGTGCGTATGTGTCTCTGTGTGTGTAAGTTGTTTAAAAGGCATCGTTACCATCCAGAGGTATAAAAGTATTGCCCTGATCTTTGGTGTGATGGCGTTTGGGGTTTGGATTTGGAAAGGGTTTTTTGATATTCACCTTTCATTTTACTAAACTTTTTAAAGATGGGAAAAGCTGGAAGCTTTAGTTTTTGAGAGACTTTTCTCGTTATTCATGTTTGGTCGCCTTAGCTGCACAAAAGCGTATCAGCTGCGTTATGAAAAATGGCCTAAGCCCAGAGAATGTCACAGTGGTCGGCTTATTATTTTAGCCCTCCTTAAAAAAAAAAAAAAAAAATCGAGGAAAGTTTGCTTTTGATGAATTCAATAAAAGCGGCACTGCAACGGAAGAGATTTTAAGCTAAAATCATACAGCATGGGGGCAAAAGCTTAAACCAGCCAGATGGCCAAAGGTAGACAGAGTCTGCCCGCTTCAAAACCATCAACTGAAGTTACAGCCCTCCAGACTTTCAGCTTTTTTTGTTCGTGTTTACCGTGCTTTGTTTCCCCCTGCCTCCTCTTAAAAGTATCTCAAAAACCCAAACATAAGTGAACTTTTATAATTCATGTGTCACGAATCGTTTTTCTTTCCGCCTTTGGACTAGGTGGGAAATTTTTCAGTTTTGATTTTTAGACAGAAACGACATCTCAAAGTCCCTGGGCAAGGTGTTACCAGGGCAGGCTTCTCTACCGTAACCAAGAAGGACAAGTCGCAAGGACTGCGACTACAGGCTATACTGTGAAACAGCTCCTGTCCTTTTCGTAAGTAATAAATAAGTACAAATAATAATACAGAATAAAAATAATAACAATTATAAATACTCCAGACTGTGGACTCCGTGGAAGAAGGTGTTAAATTAGGTGCAGGTTTGGTGGCTTTTTGGAAAATATCCATAAACACCACCAGCAAACTATTGTATTTTGTCATAAAAACCTTTGCAATTCTGATTATTTTGACTGCACTCGGAGGGTGCTATTGGCTTCCAGAAAGTCGTCCTGACTGTAAGCGAGGGAAGATACCTGGCGCTTTAGCCTGGATCTAAGGCAATGTCCACCTGCTTTGATAACAGGACAGAGCTTTTGATGCCTCTGATCCCGGGAAAATGTCAATGTTGGCCGTGCAGAAGGGAAAGTAATATGCAGAATTAGGGTCTAAAACCACCTTTCCCGCACCGCCTGGGGTCCCCTCGCATCTTGCCCCTTATTTCTTAGTTATTCTCGTCCTGCAAAACAAGTGTCTGAGAGGATGGGGGGAGGGAGGTGACTATAGCCAGCCCTCAAATGCCTAACGCCGAGATAAATTTCCCTCCCTTCACCTCTGGCCCCCGTGCTGCGGGACCGAGACCCAAAGGCCGGACACAGACCCTCCTGCCATCGGGCAGGGCCATGCCTCTTACAGAGGGGCTGGAGTGATCGAACTGCCAACCACGCAGCACGGCATGGGAGAGTCGCTCCGATGCCAAAAGCTACCTGTGTCCCGACAGGCAGGGGAGCTCCTCAGACAGAGCAACCTGCGCACCTCCCGTGAGAGGGCTGCGCGTCCCTCCGTGGGGAGGGAGCCGCCGTGCTCACGGGTGGGGTGGCAAGTGCTGTCTGCACTCTAAGAGGGTGGAAGGTCCTGCCCGAAGTTCCGTCTGCGGGCAGGGGATGCTTGGAGCAGAGACTGTGATTCGAGGAGAGAAGGGAATCCCCATGAAATGGCTGTTTCTCTACGGTGTCCGGAGGTTAAAGTCTAGTACTGGGCGTCATTTGTAAACGATTAAACGAAATGTAAGGAGAATAAGGAGCTATTCTGCTCAAAGCGAGGCGTAGAGCAGAGGAGGAAGTGTGTGTTTTCGCGTCTATACGAGGGTGCGAGTCACATCGGACACGGTCATCTTTCCAAGAGCAAATTTACTATGAGGTTTCCCGATGCCTCATGACCTCCATGCCCAACAGGCGCTGCAGGGATGACCACGACACCAGCCACGCCAGTCATCAAGAGCAAAAACCAGTTTGTGGTTGTTTTCCCCGCTGTTATAACAGCTTACGGGAAGTGCTGAAATAAGAGTAAAAAGGAGTTGAGGGGCGAAAGTAAGGGGGTGGGGGGGAAACGCTTTGGAGCACCCCCAACTCGTGGGTTTATGTGGCTCAGCAGCACCCGCCACCAGGCTGGGAGATGACATAGATGTTCCATTCGACAGCCCCTGCCCTGCTGGAGCCTTTGCTGGTGCTTAGTGTACCTCGTGATCCTGCCTGTGCCCGGGGCTGCCCTTAGCGGGTCAACTCGACGTGAGCAGAAGAGACGTTTGTAAAAAATCCTGGGTGTATTCTGGAGGCCTTTTCTCCAAAATACTTGAGAAATCCGTTATACCAAAAACTTCGGGAGGCTGGAATTGCTCTTTGCGTCCTCGAAGAGCACTGACTGTGGAAACTTGAGGAGACTTCATCCTGATGGGAATGACAGACCACCCATCGAGGGGCATTTAGGAAATTTTGAGGAGGCTGCTAAATCGGTCAGACGAAGAGATTTTGGATTGATTTGGGAACATTTTGTTTCCTAGAAAATAATATCGATTCTGAGCGATTTTGAGGAGAAAGGTGTAAATCAGGGGCTAAAGGAGTGCGTCCCAGCCGCATGCTCCCAGTAGCTTGTCTGCGCCTGCTTACGCAAATGACTCGTTCAATAGTCTGGCAGGGCAGAGACTCGCTACTCACCTCGGAGCTACCCTTTGAGTGGGACAGGTTTCACGGACACCCTCACCCGGCTTCCTGTGTAGAGTGTACCGACACCGTCGAGGCTTCCTGCGGGGAGGTAATCCCAGGGAGGACACCGCATTTGGGGGGGGCGAGGGAGCAGACTGACCCCAGGTAGGGGGCTGAGAGCTGCTGGCCGGTCTGAATCCCCACCTTGGCCATCGGCTGGGCGCTGACGATACTTCATTCGTTGTGTTCCGACTCTGTCGGGATTTCGGGCGCACCGGGATGACTCTGCCCCGCTCTGGGCAGGGTGGGCCCCGCAGCAACACTGAGGTCACACCCAGGATGTAGCTTCTCCGCTCCTCAGTGCGAAATCCTGGCATGTGGTCACTTTCACTAGTGTGCAAGATGTTAGACGGACTGGTGCGTTCTCACAGATCCATGCTGCGCACCCCCACTATGCCAACCCTTCTACAATTCTGCGGGGAAATTCTCTCTGGCTCTTAGCTCTCTCGTTATGAATTTCACACCCTCTCAGCACAGACCTCAGAGCTCCCATCAAGCCCAAACTTCCCTTGAGTGAAGAAGAAAGAGAGTTTAGCTTTTGGGATACTTTCACAAGTCAAGACACAGCTAAAAACCAGAGAAATAAGATCTTTCCCTCCGACGGGTCAAAGCTCCTGTTAAGGACGAGCTTGGGGGCAGAAAGCATGCTCGAAAGTTCTCACAGTTCTCAGAAGGTTGTACCTCGTTTCAATGTTTACTCCCCATACTGCAAATGTCACCAGAATGCAACTTTAGTGCTTTGTGGTTAATATTTTTTGCCCTAGGTCTATCACTAACATTAATTGTCCCAATAAATTGAGATATAGTGTGCATAATGCAATGTAACAATATGGTTATATTCCACGTGTATGACTTAATTAAGCTATTTGCAGCCTGATGCAGCAAGTCAACGGGTGTGCAAGTGGATTAACAATGTACTGTTCTCGTATCCTCAGGATGGTGCATAATTACTTTACTGGCGGTACATATCAATTTTTGATGATTGCAGAACACATGCTCACTTTACCAACAAGCGCTTTAATAACTCTCCATTGTGTTAAAAAAAAAATAAAAAGAGAGACAGAGAGAGAGATGAAGGAAGGAAAAAAAAAAAAAAAGGAGGAAAAAACAGTCATTGTTTGGAAATATTTGGGAGCCTCTTCAAACAATACCCGAGGTTCGTACGGCAAGGTTTAGACCTGATCTATACTTGATGAAGTCCAAAGGCTGTGAGGGAGTCAGCATCCATTTCCCGCCTGTCCACTGCCCTCTTCCGGGTCCGTCTTGGGGAGCGGACTCGGGCAGGTCGGGGGCTCCGAGCGTCGAGGCACGCCGGCGGGCCTGCCTGCAGTCCCTGGGGAGGCAGGCGTACGGAGAGGCGGGGGGAAACGGGACACCGTGCCCCAGCACATGCTCCTGACATTTCGCAAGCGGAGTAATGCAATTAGGAAACTCGATTAGAGGGCGGCAGCGAGGCTGGGGGAGCCCCGGGTCTTTGTTCCATGGAAGATGGCGCCAAGGTCTGGGCGACGTGATTTAGCATGCGCCTCTCCAGGCAAAGGTGGAAGGGTACGAGTGCCGACCTTTCTAGGGGCAACTTAATTTCTGCAGCCTAATCGTGTTGGGGTAAGCAGGTACCATCGATCAGAGCGGGTGCCCTGCACTGTGAGGAGCACGGACAGGCTGTACGCAGGCCCAGGCACAGCCGAGCCCGACCCATCGTTCCGCAGCACCCAAGGGTCTCGACAAAAACAAAACAAAACAAAACAAACCCAAACAAACACCACAACCCACAATGCAATAGAAGCTGCCGCTCATCCTTGGCACGCTTAGGTTAGCTCGGGAGTCCGACCAGAGGGCCTCTTCTGCTCAGGGGCCGCCGGAGAAGTGCGGCTGGCTGCCTGGGGCAGGCTGTGGCATTATCGAAAGCACAAGAGTGTCCTGGCCAAGGAGAGCATTTCCTAAACTCCATTGCAGGGGGCAGCTGGGAGCTGGCTGCCAGCCTCTGCCGGCTCGGAGACCAGTCTGCGGGCGATGCCAGGCCAGACCCGCTCGGCCCGTGTGGCCCCAGGAGCCCTGCTCCGCACCCAGGAGTCCCGCTCCTCGCCCAGGAGTGGTGGCGCTGCTGCTGTGGAGTATTCCTGGAAGAAGTCGATTTGTTCTTGTACCTGAAGCAGGTGATGTTTATGCAGAGACATCTGAATGACAGCAGGAGTGAAGGAGAAATCTAATAAAGCCTAATAAACCGTGAGAGTCTAAATGTCATTAAACTTACAAAGATGAGACTCCAAATCACCAAAAAGGTAAATGTCTTCATTAGTCTGATCTCTGAAGACTGTCGAACATTTCATTAATTTATAATTTATGATTGTTTGACAAATATTGAAAAGTATGTAAATATGAGGGGGATAATGTCTTTTCTGCGGGAGATAAGGAAATGACCCAAACTGTACGTGCCTGCTAGATTACACACGAGGTTCCATCTATCTGTTATCAAACTGTGCTTTCCCTTTATACAACATATTGTGCAACTGACAAGTGAAATAGTGCAGATAAACCAATGGTTTAAAACGTAATAAAGACAACAGCCATTTGCATTTTTTACATTTTATTACAAAGGTAATTTACTATGACACATTTCTGAATGTAATTTATGAAAACATTTTAAAGCAATTATATAATGTATACAGCACTCGGAGACACAGAAAGTCAGATAAATAATAATCTTATGGATCTTCAGAGACTTTCTATAACGCTGAAAATATAGACTTTCGTAGGAAAAGCAGTAAAACATAAAATCATAGAAATAAAATGCAGAATGATGTAATAAAGAGGAAATGGGTATACTTGGAACTGGAATTGCAACACTAGATATTCAGGGAAACAATCTCATTTATTCTAAAGAACTTGATCATCTCGGAATATTTTTTTTCCTTCCTCAGTGTCTTAAAGTAGACCTTTTTTTAAGAAAAGGAGGTTTCCGAGAGAAACATCTTGCACCCCTGTCTTCTCTGGTGGACTAAGAAGTGGACCTTCCAGCGAGGATTCCGGGAAGGCAGAGATCAGCGTCAGGCTCCCTTTGCTTTCCTGTGACAAAGGGGAATTACGAGTTTATTATCACTCTTCATCCCGAGGAGAAGAGGGGGCAGAAGGCTCCGCTTTGCCCCTGCGCCTCTGGAAGTCGCTGCGAGAAGCTTCGGGTACAGGCAGGCCCGGGCAGCTGCTTGCCTGCACCCCGGCACTCTCCGCACCCCCCCCNTTCTTCGCACAGGACACATATGCTCATGCCTTGGTGAAGTCCACGGACAGGGTGCCGCTATTTTGGTGGAAGAGGGCTTCAGCGAGGCATGAGCATATGTGTCCTGTGCCCCTCTGCCCACATCCTCCTATCTCCGGGAACCAAATATTGCCTGATAACTGTCTTGGGGCACTTCCAACAAGACATCTGTACACAGATAGGCCATCAAACCTATCGCATGCCATTTCTTGGGGTGAGAGGGAGTATTTTGTTTCGTTTTCCTTCCCCAAAGCCACCCAGTAGACAGCAAGCCACAGAGCAAAGTTTTGTCAAAGCCACGCATTCCCCAGAACGGGCTCCCTGTGTTTGTCTTTACAGAAAACAGTGCACTTTGGCCAAATGTGCCTTAAAGAGATTGTAAAATAAACCGGAAGCCTCTGCTCTTTCTCGCATCTACAAGCAACTTGCTTTATTCCCAAATCTTGCAATATGTTAGGAGTGTTAGAAGTGGGACTAAAAAGTCCTCTAGTAGAGCTGGTTACCTGCTGTGAGCCTCACTGCCATAGAGCCTTTCGCCAGACGTATTAAATCTTTTACCCTAAGAAAACAGGCACTTATCACAATTAAAACGCGACATATCGGGACAGCGAGATGTACCAATTTAAGGAACTTTGTCTTTTCCCCAACACCCATCTGAGCGGAGATCCTTAAGATGCCTGCCTCGGGAATCCTGAAGGGTCTGGCCTGGCTTCAACACCTCTGATGGCCACGTTCTAAGAAGAGCTTTAGAGAGGTGCCCCTCACCTTGACTCTGGCCTGGCACTCAGTTGTTTATGAGATGAAAGAGATTTCACCCCACAAAAACGTGTCAGGTGATTTCCCTCTGTGTTCCACTCTGGTGGTTCTGGCTGTCTCCCCTGACGGCAGGTCCAGGTGCCAACCCCAACCCCTGCCCGGCAGCAGGGTGGGCAGCAGCACTGCCCAGCATTGAGAAGGGCCATCCCGGCCCCCTAGCAGCCGTGGACGGATGCCACCAGCTGTCCTCCCCTCGCTGTCATTTTTTCCTAGCGCTGAAGTATGTGTTTTATTATAGATTATTTAATTTGATGAGCAACATTCCTACTGCCTAGAGCACAATCTAAGTGGAAAAAGGTTTACTTGGCATTGCAAAGCAATTTCAATAATAATAATTAAAATATACAAGCTCATGCAAGCAAAAAAAGCTCTTCAAACATTGCCAGAGGGTCTGAGCCCGCTTCCACTGACTAGGGTTGCAAGGTTTTCCACCCAAACGACCATTTATCTTTTTTTTTTCTTTTTTTTTTTTTTTTCTGATGGAGACAAGGAACAAGAAGTGTCCTGTCCTACTATTTCACATCCACTGCCAGGGCAGATCCTCCCCGTCCAGTCCTTACATGGCTGTTTGTGGTCATCTCGGTAAACAACTGGCCAACAATAGCTGAAAAACGGCAAAATGTCCTCGGTAATTTGAGTTCGATATACGTCAGGCTGTGGAAAGACACTGGCAATTCATTTTTAGGGCGTAAATGAATTCTTAAAACAGTCGCGGGTTTGTAACTTGCAATTAAAAGAGGAAAAAAAGCAGAAGTGGCCAGAGGCTGCACTAGGAGAAGCCCACCGATCCCTTAGTCATAAAAGTGTACAATAGAAAGGCTTTATTGTCCCTCGTTAAGCAGTTTATAAGTGACCCCGTTTATTCTGAATAGCCATGTTTTGATGACTTAGAGTATATGCAAAAACAAACTTTCCCGCGGTGTTCTTTTTCTCCGTCATGCTTTTCTTTTCAAACAGCCAGATGATTTTAAAAAGAAAAACATCCAGAAATGATAAATCGCGTCGCATAGCTAATGGCTGGAGGGCGCGTTTACCAATTCATAATCATTTATTCTTGGTGATGTATGACCCTTACTCTTAAATCTCAAAAGCTTCTATTTGAAGGTGTAAATAGCTTTTTCCCCCCTTGCAGTAAACCTTACTGCATTAGCAGTGATTGATCTCCTGTACAATTCGTCCCAAAGTGCTATTTTAGAGGGGGAACACTGGCTTTTGGAGATTAACTGGGGAGTCTGTTACATATTAATGAACCTAGGAGATATACTAACGTTTTGGTAATTTAGTTATTTGTGTCTATAGCTTTCGCCGTTATTTTCTTTTAGACCCCCGCGGTTGTTATACATCGAATTAAAAAGTGGTCCTTCAGCATTATTTTTTTCAGTGGCAACTAAACGCCATTTAATGTGAAAAACAAATGTTGACTTGTCTCTTGAAGGAAGTGTGTTTCTTGGCAAGACATCAAAGTGTTTTAAACTCTATTAGAAGGGTTTGTTAGTTTTCTTACCCGGTGCCTACGGTAATACAAGAAAACAGGCTCTCGGAGGAGCAGACCGGTGGAGGGGGGAGCGGGCGCTGCGCAGCGCTGCGCATAGGTGCGGGCTCGGGAGGCGGCTGTAGCTGCAGTAGGAACGCAATGGCACATCTTCGCTGGGATTACAGCTTTGATTAACGTGCTAATGAATAGGGATGTTAAGGAATCGTCCGGAAACTCGTCTGTGAGAAGGAGGAGTGAGAAACTCCTAGGTTGGGCTTAGCCTGCAGAGAGACCAACTTAACTAAAATGCCATTAACCTACTGCTCCTTAGCAGACACTGGGATAAAACACCTCGGAAATGCTTGAGACGGAGCCGGGGCGGAGGCAGGAGGTGGAATCCCTGCTGGGCTTTAGCCTCGGCCTCTGCAGCGATACGGGGCTGATGAGAAGCCGGGCACCATGCTCTCGGCAGCGGGGCAGCCGTCGTCCTGCTCCTCGGCGGAAGAATAGGATTGAGGGGCTGGGGCGGGATTAGGGTGGACTGGGGTCCGGCGGGGTTGGTAGTTTTGGTTTGGGTGGGATTTTTTTATTGTTGTTGTTTGGGTCTTTTGGTGTTTGGTTGTTGTTTTTTTTTTGGTTGGTTGGTTGGTTGGTTGGTTTGGTTGGATGGTGAGTTGGGTATTTTTTTGGGGGTGGTGGTGTTTGGTCTGGGGTTGTTTTTTTTTTTTTTTTTGGGTTTTCTGGTGTGTTTTTGGGGGGATTTTTTTGTTTTGGTTTGGTTTTTGGTTGGGTGTTTTGGTTGGTTGGTTAGTTTGGTTGGTTGGGTTTGATTTTTTTTTTCCTTCATCGGTTCTGCTCCCTCTTAACTTTGACATCTTGCGTGAATTTATAAATTAGAGTTCATTATCCTCGAACGTCGTTAAAGTAGGCAGCTCATCTAAGAATTAATGCGTTGCAAACTCCCTCGCTACAGCTGGCTTCGCCCTGAGCTGTTTGATGGTCTTAGAAAACAGGCGAAGGCTATAGTCACTCCAATGGGTAAGGAGAGATACCGGTCCCTCCTGATCTCCTCCACGCCATTTATCGTCAGTACCTAAAAGGTTGAAGAGCAGCTGGCCACCAGCTTGGAGAGGGCAGCGAACGGATCCCCAAGTCAAATGGATCTGCTTTTAGTTTTGAAGGGAACAAACATGTTTCTCCCCCCTCGTCCAGTCCCAAAGTTAAACGTTTGTTTAGGACAAACTCGAGAGGCAACAGTCTTTACGAGAACCTTGTTTTCTCCTTCTCCTTGTGAATAACAAAGTGATCATAGGCTACTCGGCCAGTTGGCGAAGAGAGAACTTTTGTTTTCTGAGGCGATTTATGTTCTTTATAAATATGTGGTTTGGAAAATAAAAAGAGACTTGAAAACGTTGTTACAATGAAAAAGGACAAATTAGAAGACATTTTCTGTGATCAAAGGAGGAAGAGAAAGCGAGTAGGGGTATTCAAAAAGCTTGACTTATTCACACAACTCCTTTGGAGCCCAGGGGCAACAAGCGTGTCTTACATTGAAAAGGCGGCTCTATTCAGAGTGCAGGTGCGAAGTGGTGTGGCACATTCTGCCACATTATGTAAAGGTTGTTGGAGATTAGTGTTCAGACTTAATAACTAAAGCGCTTGATTTACATTGGAAAAAAGCCCCCTCATCCGTGAAAGCAAAATAATTTAACGCGTGATCATTTCGAGTGCTGCTGATATCCTAATACTTGCATTGTTCTCGGCCAAGTACTAGAGGAGCGCGGATTGATGCTTTTGGGAACCTATCATTTACAGCCACTGAACTCTGCTCAGAACTGGAGGTCTGGAGGGGAGATAAAAGAAGGGCACGACAGAAAAGTTTCACATTAGGGAAAAGAAAAAAAAAAAAAAAGAGAGAGAGGGGGAGAAAAAGCAACATAAATGTGATGGTTCCTCTTCGCCTTACAGACGACTCCGCGCCCTCTTGCTCGGTGCCAGGGGGAAGCAGCGCCCAGGTCTGCAGAGCCGAAAATTGGGCTCAGGACTCAGGCACTTCTGTACTCCGCCTTCCCCCTTCGAAGCAGAATCACTTACCTTACTAATTATTCATATTTATGTAAATGTCATTAGTTAATGTAACTTTCTATAAAAAGATAATCAGGCGAGAACGGAGCATAGGTATTACCTTAAGTGCATTGGCTCTGGTTGTTTCATTCATATGTTAATACACGTGATGCAGTAGTGCCAGGCATGGGGAGGGGGGAGAGGAGGGAAGAGGAGGAAGGCAAGGGGAAGAAATTAAATAATAATAACAAAAGCCCCACAAAGACTTTAAGTTTACATCGCGGGATCAAGAAGCACAACGCCGCCTGATGCACTGAACAAAGGGAGAATCGACACAGTCCCGGCCGCTGCAGTTACTCGGACATTTCGGCAACTTTGGGTGGCTTTTTTTGTTTATTTGCCTTCTCTCCTCTCCTGAAGGAGAATTTTATGCTTCAGACTGTGGGGTGTACTCTCTATCCTCCTGCCGGACTGCGACCCTCTCCCCTTTCTATTCCCTAACGACCTAAATTTAAGTTGGGGGGGGGGGGGAAGCTGGGGTTTTGAGTTTTGTTTTTTTTTTTTGTTTTGTTGGGTTTTTTTGGTTTTTTTTGTTTTTTTGTTTTTTTTTAATGGACATGCACCAATTAAAATTGTAATATCTCTCTTCAACCCTCTTTAGTGTAAGCATTTTAGGGCCATTTCCATAAATTCAGGGAGAATAAAGGCTATAATGGGAACAAGGTGAGAAAGCTGTTAACCATTGTTTCAGCAAGAAAAGGTCGTAAGTCAGGCAATTGGTGTCTGACCTGTCAGGATAAGGTATAAAGGCTTTATTCATGCAGTCGCTCACGATTTTCTCAGCTCTCACAAAAGTGTTTTTATGATTCTGTTTTCTTACCTCGTTCCTTAATTAAAAAGCTGAATGATTAGAATAGCACCTGCATAATGTCTGGACGACGCCTGCATACTAATTCGCGAGTCTTTACATCTAGTAATTATAACATAAAATCAGAGATTGAATAAAACAGAAGGATTTTGCCCCTAAAGCCCTGCTAATCCCCTTTTAAAAGAGTCTGCTGAAATAATTCAGAACAGTTTCCGGAAGTTGGATTACCGACTCTTTTTTTACTATTTACAATGAAATGATATTTCACACTTAAAGGAGTCTCTGTATTCTACAACAGGTTTTTAAAGGTGGCCTGTTCTCTAGACAATAACAATCCTGTGACTCCTTTCTTTTCTTACCCATTTTTTCCTCCCCCTTCCTCCCAGCAAGATCTTCATCTTTATCAAGTATATACGAGGATTATTCTGTCCTCAGGTAGTAAGAACAAAACCTTCCTCCTTGAAACCCCCTTTTGACTCCCCGCTCCAGGACTCCCAGCCTGGCCACCTCTGGCCCCGGGGAAAGCGGGCAGCACGACAGCAGCCCAATTTTGCCCGAATTTAGATGCACCCTGTTTTCCATTCGCTTACAGGAGCAGGCGGTGGAGCAAGGAGATCCCATTGCTTCACTGCTGCCTCACCTCTCCCTCCCAGGGCAGATAATTTAAAACAGTAGTGATTAGTCAAAAGTTGGAGAATAATTCTCTGTGTGTGTCTTCCTAAAACAGCTGGAGGGGGAGGGGAGGTGGGAAGGAAGTGAGAGAATCCGCTCTTTTTATCTGTTTTTCAGAGCGAACAGAGGCAGGTATGTATCCTCAGGGACAGCAGCAAGGTAGGGTGAGGGCAAAAGAGAGCAGCTGACCACAGGCACCACGGGTTCGGGGAGGTCCCTCAGGCAAGGCGGGTGGTGCAGCCTTGCAGGGCTCACGCTGCCTCGTGTTCCCCGGGCGCTCAGCACGGCCTCGGGGGGCTCTCCTAACCCTCACACCCCAACACAACGCTTCGGAAACAAGTTTTGCAGTAGCAAGGAGCCGATCCTCTGTGTAACACCTACTTGGGGGAAAAGACAAAAATTAAAATCAGTCTATTCGTTAGGGCATGGCATTTATTTTAAGAAGAAGAGTTGAGTCCCGCGGTTGAAGAAGACAGCGAGGCGGATGCGCAGGTCTCCAAGCGCGGGAGCTGGTGCCCGCAGCCGGGGGTATCCTCGCCTAATCCAAGTGAGGTTGCGCTGTCCTCGCCTCGGATCAGGGCAGCTCCAAATGAAGAAACTGAAAATAAATTCAGCCTCACGGGAAAGCTGCAGAGATTTCTCTGAGCTGTTGTCATCATTAGAAACACCTTAATCTGTTGTGCCATATTTTTTACTGAGTTGGTTTTCACTGTTAAAGCGTTGGTTTTGTGGCGACTTTTGTCATCCTCCCTCCTTCTCCTACACTAGTGTAATCCTACTAAAACTCAAAATCGTCTACAAGAAAATGGAGTCAATGTGTCATTCAGCATTAAAAATCTAGGGGGTTTAACTAAAAGCTTTAATTGCTACTCCGGCCCCATTATAACCATGGGAACGACGTGCTCTGTTGAGATCTCAGAAATGTTACATATTCCTTAATCAGGGGCTCCCCTTGTTTGTTTACTCTATCTCACTTTCATTTATATCCCAGGAATATTCTTTCACCAGGCGACATACGAAAAGACAAAGGGTGTAAATAAACTAACATATGGCCTAAAGGTTTTAGAGAAGCCGGAGCCGCTTAGCAAGTCATGTGGGTGATACTGGGAATCTGACTTCTCTCCTTCCCCCACTCCCACATAACCTCCGCCTCCCTGCGTTCTCCTTCTACCTTCTCACGATAAGTCACGCTTGTGTCACGACAGACTTTGAGGGACCAGCTAATTCTTCTTCGGGAATGGAAAAATTTAGGCAGTGAAGTGATGGGGTTGGAACAGGCACTCGTCTCTCTGTCTCCACCTCTACATGCAGCTGGAAGAATCCCACTGACATACCATATGCGTATGGGCATGTGTGTACACACACACACACTGGCCCCGGCCGCGATCACTCCCAGGTAGTGGGGTCAGACTCCCGGAGGCGTCGGTGCAGAGAAGTGTGGGCCGCGCTGTGGGAGCGCAAGGGAAGGCCCAAGGAAAGCTACATAAGCAGACATTGAACAACATCCTTTTATTTTTTCTATTATTTTTTCCGCCCTTGAATTACAATCCATTGGAGTTTCTGTCCCAGAGAACCTAAATGATTGCTGAGCCCCCTTTCAGTCTGCGAAGGTGCAGTGTGTTCCGTAGCACGCTGCACCCCCTTCCCCTCCGCTTCTCTCCATAAGGCAGTGGAAACGGGTCTCGGTTACTGATTCATATTTCTAATCTTCCTTCCTTTCCTGAACATACAACGTTCTTTTGTGAAATGAATGGTCTTTAATTAATGCACTTGCACAATGCAGGGGCTTGCATGGGGATCGATGATAGGAAGCAACAGGGGATGGTTCCCTCCAAAATGGTTTGTCAGCATTGAGAAAGAAAAGGCAATGTCTATAAAAGGGCCACTAATAATGCCCACACGTCTCTCACCATGTTGTCTGAAGAGACATTCCTTCCCTTGTTGACAGTCAAGTGTAATAAGTACATGTCTTCGCTCAATCATTATAGACCATAGAATTGTATTCTTTAATTAGCATGTACTGTTAGCCCTCCTTTCCTTTACAGGCTTCTTTTTTTTTTTTTGTCTTTTACAGACAAGCAAAAATATTCTTTCTTTCTCGCTTTCTTTCTTTCTTTCTTTCTTTTCCACTTGAATTCTTTTATTTTAAAAATTATTTTATTTGCTTCTCTTTTTATCTTTCTGTACTCTAATGTATTTTTAATTGACGATATTCGTACCAGCCAGAGCCAACTTTTTGTGTCAGGAAACTTCTTTCAAGTTTTCCTTTCTTAAAAGGAATGAAGGCAGCACGCATGCGCACGGCGCCCGCCGGGAAGCGGAGCTGCTATGTGCCCAGGGCTACTATGTCCTTCTACACTGCAAAGATGTGGCAAAAAAAGTCATGCAAAGAAAACTGAGAGTATGTCCAGGAGCTGCAAAACCCTTCAACATATTAAAATGGAATATTGGAGTATGCAGGGCGAAGAAAGCTTACCTTCAAATTATTTTAGCTGATGAACAAATTACTTCTCTAAAATAGCAAAAAAAACCAAACCAAACCCCAAACAAACAACAACAAAAAAAAAAACACCCCACAACTCTCAATATTCCAAGGAATATTACAAAAAGTGTAATCGTAACAGCTACTAATTTTAGTGGAAAATTCTTCAAATGAGCAGTTTCATCCCTCACACGCCCTGAAAAAAAAAAAAAAAAAAAAAAAGCCCCTCGGGGGTGGAGGAGTGCAGCAGCCTTTCGAGTAAGGCTCCAGTTGGAAACTCTCACCAACATTCAAAGTATTAGTGACCCCAGAACTAAACTGCGTGTGCATGACTCAACGTGCCACTGCAGAGGTAACAAGGAGGACAACAAAGAGACACTTGGATGACACTGCGCACTGCAATTTCCACACACTGCACCTAGGTCAGTATTCAAAGTAATTTTTAATTTAAAGTCTCCAATTTGAAAAATGTAATCTCGGAAATGAAGCCAAAGAAGTGATTTGTGTTGATCTTTTAATGCAAATAGCAGCCTAAAACTATTGACATTAAAAGAGGTTAAAGACCATTAAAAAAAAAAACAAACAGGCATTAGTACTTGGTTGTATGCTACATTAATAGTACACTAGTTTGGGGATATTTTTTCAACTAATAGAGGAAAACAACATAAAGACAAGGTTAAACTGCACTGTTTTAGGAATGAATCAGTATCATTAGTACAAGCACGTATTTTAAAAGTGCACATTCATAAAAATAACCATAGAATTGAAACATTTATAAATATTTATTGTAAAAAAACCCCAAATATTAAAAATAAATAGTATGTTCAAACACACAACAGAACAGTCCTTCATTACCAAACATGTGATGAAGAAAAAGATGGAATGTAGAAGTTTGGAAAGAGATACAACATACCACCATTGCAAATGTTTGGGTTTTGTTTTGTTTTGTTTTTGTGAGCTACGTTTTCAGAGACTTCTCTGTACAATTCACAAGGAATTTGGTAGATCTTCCCATAAAGATGACAAGATCCAGAATTAATAATAACGACAACAACAATACTAATAAAATACCCACGCCACTGCAGTTTGACTCGGTCTTTACTCAGGAAAAGTCCCATTTAATTAATGGGGTTTCTCAGAATGGCAGTATTGGGCTCAGATCATTCTGCAGCAACTAGAACAGAAGTACACGGATGAGTTACAACTTCAAGGAATTCGTATTACAAACAGAGCAATCGCGTGGTCTCCAGTGGGAAGCTACTAAATAAACCTTGATAGGGAAATCATTTCAGTATTCACCGTGATGTTTATAAATGAAGATACAAAAGGGATGCAGTTTGACTATCTACACTTACAGACAATAAAACAAGAGAGCATATGGAAGCCATCTCTTTGAATGCTTTAACAACTTCGATACATTGCACTATACACATGCTTAATAGGTTTTTGGACTGCTAAAATGATCCACTCTTAGGTCCACGCTTTTGCTTTCACTCTATTGGAAAGAAAAAGCTTATTTGTCACATATTGTTGTTAATGAAACCCAACATTTCTACCTTCTCTCAAGATTCACATTCTGTGCAGCATATGTGTAGGAATAATCTATTAGACAGAAAGGTTCAGAGGATAAAATGCAAAAAGTAGACATCACTTCAACTTTCAAACAGTAAGGTCACACATCTATGGAGATCTGTACACAGTTTCACACAGCCACAGCCACATATATCCAGATGTATGTCTATACACAGGATGCGATAGTTTGGTGTTTACTGCACCCTCTGAGCCCCTAAAGTTATCTTTAAAAGTTTGATTTTATCTCTTTAGAAACGGTTTAAAGCTAACAGGCAGGGTGAGTTTGACAGAGAGGAGAACAAATCGCTGACAAAGAACCTTTTACGTTTCATCAGCGTTGTTAGGACGACGAGTAGGAATTTCTCAGATAATAACTCCCACTTCAAAGATTTCTCAGCTCAATAGAAATTGGCCCATCCTTTTTATTCAACCACAAGGGTTGGCACTAAAGACGACTCAACTGTTTGAAATTTTTTTCATCGTGTTTATTTTTCCCCTATTCACTAGGGTACTTGGATAAAATAAACAACAAGACAATTACTAAAACATGGACTTCTAACTTTCCCGGGCCCATGGCCCAGTGCCCGTGGCCCCGGCCGTGCGGGTGTCAAGTTCCCCCCGCACCGCGGATCCTCCGCTTGCTGCCGCGCAGAGCCGGCTGGGCAGGGCACGACGGGAAGGAGGGCACGGGCGGCTCCCCTCGGCCCTCGCTCCTCTTTCGCGAGTCCTGGGGGGACTTCCATCAGCACACTTACTCCGTGGGGCCGAGGCAGACCAAGGCGAGGTCTTTCGGTTCCCCTGAGAGAGGTGGGGGTGAATGGAGAGCACTTCTCGAGCTTTGTGGCTGGGATTTGCTGTGAGAAGCTGGTCAGAAGTGCTGGTCAGAGGGGACGGGAGCTTTCAAGCCTCGCTGACAGCCCCTTACTTTGGGGAGAAGGAGAGCAGGGCTACAACGCCTGTCTTGGGGGCAGGGAGAAGCGCAGCAAACCCCAACTCCGCCAAAGTGCATTCCGTAGAGGAAGTCTATCTCTAGCGGGGAGCAGATTGAGTGTATTAAGCTAGCATGAAACCAAAGGTCAGTGCAAATGTATCTTAATAGACTGTCTCAAATGGAGTGTGCCTCCTTTGAAGGCCGCTTGCTATTGCTCTCCTCATTACCATAGCGATCCTAACGTGGCATGCTGATGCACCATAAAACTCACACTTTCAACCCCAAAATCAGACCCTTTGAACAACCCGAGCTTGATTAGACCTTTCTCCTTTTCTTTTCCCCCTTAAAAACCATTTCCTTGCCTTTAGAAACTCGCCCTCAAATCCCAAACTCATTCTCTGATCCCGGCAGAAAGCAGAAACAAAAGTGAGCTGAGGCGACAGTTCAAGCAGGCCTTTTCTTCCTGACAGTCTTATCCATTTTTATTATGGTCTGGAACAAGTGCCCTGTTCGCGTGGGTTTTGTTTACCGGAAATTAAATGAAAATGATTTAGTTCGCGTCAAACAAAAATATATACTTGTATACACAAGAAAAAGGGCCTGTTAGATGTAAATATTATGTCCTTAATGAAAAGCCTGGACGTGCTCCAGACTTCGCCTTTCACTATTTAAGTATGACTTGCCTATTGCCATAGAAATCCTAACTTACCATGAAGATTCACCGTTGTGAAGAAATACTTCTTTGTACGAGCTTGCTTTGATGTCTAAGGCATAAGATTCAGGCTTTCAGCTGCGTCTGTCTAGATTACCTTGAGAGCAGCGGGATAGGCATCTGTAACAAGCAAATGAAAAATTAAAGGTGATTAGCCTGCACGTCCAAATACTTCTGTAAATAGAGAAATAAATAAGTAAATAGATCTCAGGACACGACGGAAACATCCTCCTTGCCCGCAGCTGGCTTCTGTACCCCTTGATTTCCACGACACAAGTTCAGAGGCTGCAGAGGGTCACAATTCTCGCCTAGTTTAGGCTCCCCTCTCTCGTAATTGTCCCATCTAGGTAATTCTCTATGCGTATTACCTGTAGGGACACACTATTGTCCGTATTCGAGGTGTTTAAATAAGAAAGTTATCGAGTCCAGGCAATGAGTAAGAGAACCTCGACCCGGGGAGGAAAACTAAGCTACATCAGCAGGGGAGGCACTGGCGCAGACATGTTTCTAGGCACTGTCCGGTTTATTATTTTCCTGTAGATTATATATAGACAGATATGTATATGTGTGTGTGTGTGTGTGTATATGTGTGTACATGTGTGTACAGTAGTAACACACCAACTGCAGTCACCTGGGCACAGAGGTGATGCATCAAACACAAGAAGATGCAGTTACAGCAGCCTTCTGTCTGCACTCAGCAAGCCACCAAAACCTCTTACAACAGCCCATGCTATTTATTTGCCTATACTATGTGGTATTCTTAAACATAATTAAAGCAATTAAAACGGAACCATCCGGCAGTTTCAAGCTACCCCAGTAAAGAGGTTTGTTTATGTATTTTGAGGTTCCCCCCTCTTGCTTCTGTCTCTGAATCAGGAGAGTGAACCTTGTAGGTCTAGTTTGAAGCTCTAGGGCAGGGTAAAGGTGCATAAGCTGCGTTGCTGGACTGGCAGCAGCGTCTATCACTAGATCTATTCACAGAGTACCCTCCATGGAGCACAGGTCAGGGGTACACATGCTGCCAGGGGGCTGCCCGGCCTTGGCCCTTGCCATGACGTCACGGAGTCGGGCCTGTCCCTCCTCCACCACCCCCCTCCTCTTCCCACCACCCCCTCCGCTTCCCCCCCCTCCCCGGGAGCCCCAGCATCCACGGTTCAACGGGAGCCACATTCGAGGTGGGGACGGTCATGTTTGGGTATTAGAAGTCATTACCAGTGGGAGCTAAAATGGACAGTCAATCATCGCACCCCCCCGGGCTTTTCCTTATTAGCGAATATTGGTGGGAGGGAGGGGGTAGAATATGTCTGTATGTTTTTATATACAGCAAGAGGGAAAAGTAAAGAGATTCTTTCCAGAAACGTCCATTGAACGGGTTAATTAAAGAATTTAATGGATCCATTTTGTACAATTCGGTAACAAATAGTGTATATATATATATATAGATATATTTCTTTTAAAATCACACTCTCAGAAAATCGTGTATGAACAGAACACTGCAGCTCATGGCACTGGTGACAAGAGAAAACCTGTACAGACAAAATCTGTATGAAACCACTTTGGTCCTATTGGAAAGGGAAAAGGAAAGAGAAAGGGGAAAGGAATGGGAGAAAGGAAAGGAAAGGAAAGGAAAGGAAAGGAAAGGAAAGGAAAGGAAAGGAAAGGAAAGGAAAGGAAAGGAAAGGAAAGGAAAGGAAAGGAAAGGAAAGGAAAGGAAAGGAAAGGAAAGGAAAGGAAAGGAAAGGAAAGGAAAGGAAAGGAAAGGAAAGGAAAGGAAAGGAAAGGAAAGGAAAGGAAAGGAAAGGAAAGGAAAGGAAAGGAAAGGAAAGGAAAGGAAAGGAAAGGAAAGGAAAGGAAAGGAAAGGAAAGGAAAGGAAAGGAAAGGAAAGGAAAGGAAAGGAAAGGAAAGGAAAGGAAAGGAAAGGAAAGGAAAGGAAAGGAAAGGAAAGGAAAGGAAAGGAAAGGAAAGGAAAGGAAAGGAAAGGAAAGGAAAGGAAAGGAAAGGAAAGGAAAGGAAAGGAAAGGAAAGGAAAGGAAAGGAAAGGAAAGGAAAGGAAAGGAAAGGAAAGGAAAGGAAAGGAAAGGAAAGGAAAGGAAAGGAAAGGAAAGGAAAGGAAAGGAAAGGAAAGGAAAGGAAAGGAAAGGAAAGGAAAGGAAAGGAAAGGAAAGGAAAGGAAAGGAAAGGAAAGGAAAGGAAAGGAAAGGAAAGGAAAGGAAAGGAAAGGAAAGGAAAGGAAAGGAAAGGAAAGGAAAGGAAAGGAAAGGAAAGGAAAGGAAAGGAAAGGCAGTGGGTTTGTGAACAGACTTAAGCAAGTCAATCGGAGGAGAGGGGTGTGTGGCACGAAGGGTGGAGGTGGCAGCACCCCGCCCGAGGCGAGAGCAACCTTTCCGAGTGCGAGGTGTCGGGAGCTGGGCCCCGCCGCCAGGCCACCCGCGTACTCGGCAGCGCGTCGTCTCTCGCTCTGCCAAGCATCTCTCTCCGCCTCTCCCACTCGGCCTCCCCGTGTCCCGGAGTAGCGCTCTCGGGCCACGGCCAGGAGAGGGACCGTCCGTCGCCGCTCCCCGCTAGCAGCGGGGCCGGGGCTCGCCGCGGGGGCGCGGCGGGGGAGGGACGGTGTGTGGCGGCGGGGGCCCGCGGAGCCCCGCTCCCTGACACACGTACCATTCACTCAGGTTGGCGGCGGGCTGAGCGGGAGCGGAGGGCTCTGCGTGGGAACAGGAGGCGGGGGGTTCCCGGCCGGAGTCCGAGGAGGGGGACACCAGTGAGGGCGTGGAGGACTCGTAGCCGGAGCTGGGAGGAGGGGATTTGCAGTGCACTTTCATATGTTTTCTCAGGGAGCTAGGGTGGGTGTAGGACTTGTCGCAGCCTCTCACTTTGCAGTTGTAGGGCTTGTCGCTGGTGTGGACGTGCGAGTGTTTCTTCCTGTCGCTGCTGTTGGCGAAGCGTCTGTCACAGCCCTCGAATTCACATTTGAAAGGCTTTTCTCCTGCAGGAGGCAATGGGCGAGCACAGTCATTAAGGCGGAGGCCGCGGGGAGGGGAGTGGCGCTGCCCGACAGCCTCCCCAAACCTGCAGCCTCCCCGGGCCCCTCTCCTCTGCCTTGGCAGGGCTCCTTTCCCCGGGGCAGCTCTCCTCTGGCCTGCGCCTGTCCCGCGTCACCAGCCCTGCCCTTCCCCGCCCGCCCCACCGAGCTCCCGCACCACCGCCGCCGCTTCGCGCCTACTCGGTCGTCTGCACAGTCGTCTCCACACCATGACTGCTCTGTCCGGACAGCTTCTCCTCCCTTTTTCCCTGCCTAGTGTGCCAACATGAGATTTTGTGCGAAAGACTGAGCCCAAAGATTAGGAAAATTTAGAAGCCAAGTGCTTGTTCCGAGCAAGCACCGTGTGTTGCCTGCTCAGACTTCCATATCCTGCAGAAAGTGTGGTCAGTGATTTATTCCTGGAAAGGTGTTTTAATTTAAATGCGTTTCTCACATTCCCTCAGGCGCACATTCATAAGCTGGCTAGATCACATCTCATCCACTCCATATTTGCACTGATTACAATCCCGCAAAATGTACACACCCCTCCTCCTCTCCCCACTCCCAAGCTTGCTGGTAGTCTGTTAAGGCACCAAATCATTCAAAAGAACATTGATTTTGGGGGACAAAACGATAGAGATTGAGCATGAAGATGACTAGGCCCGTGTACAACACTGTCGTGAGGATAGGATTGATTCCCTTTTCATTTGAACCTACTCAGTCATGGAAGGAATTGCGATCGGGATTAATCTGTCTGGTAATATGATAAGTGACGTTAATCTTAATAGAAATATAATCGTATTGCTGAAGTTCTGTGAAAGTTTAACCTAGGATCTTACGGACTGGGCACGGTACATGATATATAGGAAGCTTTCAAGGAAACATGCCACAGACGTCTTTGAGGTGAAATGATGACTACATTATTGTCACTGATACTAACAAACTGCAAAACCCTACTCGCCAAGGAGTACTCGGGTCTTGAACCCATCAAGAATGAAAATAACCTCCTCATTTGCCATAAACCAAAAAGTGTCAGAGTGTAGAGGGCACCACAAAAATACACTGCCGAGCCTTAAATGTGAAGTGCAAACAAAGCCTCTATGTGCACCATCATGGCGTATGTGGTCGAAAAGACTTCCAATCTTTGTAAGAGCTTCCAGGCCATTTTATTTTCTAATTCGTTGGTGGTTTTGTTCTCCCCCCTCCTCAGTTTGTCACCATTAAATTTCGGAGGGATGCAGCTCACCTCGTGCTCGGCTGTGAACACGGGCATATAAAGGAAGGCATTTCAAATATTTCACATGAATGAACTTTACGCAAGGTGGGTGGGAAAAAGCTCATGGCTCTGCGTCTAAGTATGTCCTTTTTGAACTGTAATAATCAACGAGGAGCTCTCACATCCCGCATCGCTAACATTTGCACAGAGTAACATTAGCACAGGGATAGGTAAATACCTGGCATGACACGGAAAGTGGGAAGAGGTTAAAAATAAGGTCTTTAAAAAAAAAAAAAAAAAAGGTGAGAGCACTATAACCAAATGCTGTCTACATACAGCAGAGGATATGCGTATAATATACCACGTACGCATATAATCTAATTACACTTTCACCTAAGGACCTTCAGCATCTAAGTTGAGACAACAAATCAAGGATATTAGTGCAGTACAAGCAAGCAGTAAGTTAGGAGACCCCAGGGAAAGCCATCCTCATAAGCACTCTGTTTGTGAATAGTGAGTTGCATTCAAGTTAAAGCGGGCAGCGGCGCGTTCCGCTTTCCCGAGAGTTGAAAAATGTCCAACTTCGCTTAACTCCCTGAAAGAGCCACTGAAAAGTCCCTCCGTACAGTCAGGTTTCAAGTGGGAAGAGGGCAGCATTTTCTCAGCTGCCTGGCTTGCATTCTTTGAACGCCTCCATAAAAGAGGAACCATCCGAACCATTTGCAAGTATTCCTTTCGCAAGCAGGTTTTCTTACGTGGAAATCCCTATCCGGCAGAGAAAGGACATTTTAGAGGTCCTGGCTGCCACAGCCCGGGTACGGAGGTGCAGCCACGCAGAAAGCACCGCGGGCGATGGAGAAGCGCAGGATCTCAACCGCCATTTTACCCCCATACTTGTAGCTGGGCAAAAGTGTTCAGTGAAATTCAGCTTGGAAATTGTGGCATAATCCCCCTTCTCCGGGAGTGGATTAAGGTATTTACCAACTTCTCCGGTGGGGGGTGTGTGATGGGTTGTGGGTGGGGNGCGGGGCGCGGGGGCGGCGGGGGCCGCCCGTGAGGGAGCGGGGCTCCGTCCCACGCCTCGCACTATTGTTCCTGGCCTGCTGGGAAGGCGGCGAAGTGATCCCTTCCCGTCCTGCTTGTCCTGCTGCAGCCGCCTTAACGGCCTTATCCTCCAGCCTGGAAAATTCGCACGTCGCCAGAAATCCCTCTGCCTGCTCCCCAGACTCGGAGAAATCAGAAGTCATTAATATTTGAGGAGGCAATAATTTTCCTGTTGAATCTAGAACTGTCTTCATGAATAATTCGTAGCGAGTTCTATTAGGGTTTGAGAAACATTGCATTTTTGACAACTTCTGGGTGTTTAATAGAAACGGTGGAACCATAAAGGCCCTGCAGGAGTTTTCACAATACAGCAATTAATCACCGGGAAAGTTAAAGCGAAAAGTACAGACGCGCGGAATTACGTTTAATAAACGCAAACCTCCGATCTCGGGTTTGCCCTGAACCTGCCTCTCCGATGTAGGTCAGTTTTCCCAAGAATTTAACCATTTTCTGCTTCAGAGACTTCAAACAGTGAGGCCGTTAAAGAGCAGTAAAAGTTTGTTTACTTAAGAAAAACACTGTCATTAAAAGATGAGCTCTCTCGGTTAATGGCTGTACCTGTGCTGATCCGACAAGAAGCTGGCTCCGATACAAGTTATGTGACCCAGGGAACACTCCTTTCTCCTCGGAAAAGAAGGCCGAGAAGGCAGCAGAGAAACACAACTTTGCTATCGCTCACACACACACAGAGACGAGCTATTCATAGCGCGATGGAAAAATAATTAGGTGACGAGTGACGGTCGCTGCAAAATCTCTGTGCTATGTATAGACGATAGTGATATTAAATTAGTATACACTCTGCATTTTATATCGCGTCGAGTTCAATCACAAAATGCAACTCCTGGAAGGTCAAGCCCTGCACAGAGCATGGGGGAAGGGGAGTTTTATGAACGGCAAGGTGAAAAAAAAATCGTTTGGCTGTAAGCAGATCTTACAATAGGATTATGTAGTTTCCCTTGCGGTGCATAAAGCTGTAGAGAAGGGTGTAGGAGGTGGAAAACCCTACACTGGAACAGATTAAAATTTCAAAAAGGGTTTATTTCTTATCTTCTTCTACAGAGGAAAAAAAAAAGAAAGAGCAGGGAAAAAAAACTCAGAACTACAGACTACAAACACCGGCTGCTAAACTAATTAATACAACTTCACAAGCTGGTTCTGAAAGTGTGAAAACTTTCTACGAGCAATTTCATTAATTATAAATGCTTTCCTGGCCGGAAGAATGCAAACGTAGTTTTGCAAGATCGTCCATTGAGTTACTTTATTTTCTGAACTAACAGATGTTTCTGACACATGTCCCAATTTCGCTTAGCAGAACTGCAAATGACATTTCAAAATGTAAAGGCTGAAACAATACCGGGGTTCTTTTCCTTTTTTTTCTCCCCTCCCCTCCCGAGAATAAGAACTTGCAGCTCCCCATATTTGCGAATGCAGAGAGTCGTTGGAAGGCAATGCTCATTAAAAATGTCAGTGTTATTCAGATCAAACATTTGAAACTCCCTCTGCCCAAAACAAAACTGTTGAACGAAAAGGTCGCAGCTGTGTTATTCTCACAATGTTTGAGCAGCAGCATCTCAGCGACATCAGTCAAAACTGACTAGACAAGTTGTAACTTCTATTGTTCACTTTTAATTTGTGAGCTTGCACAATGATTTCATTTTTCCTCCAACTACTTTAAATTGCCAAAAAAAAAAAAATTCTATATTTACACAGCTCTACCCACATAAACATTACACAAAACTCTCGGCAAAACTAGGAAAAAATATGGACCAGAATTCTGAGATTTGTTCTTGCTCTCCCTTTCCCCCCCCCCCCCCCCCCCNTTTGGCCTTGAAAGGTTTCCCTTCTCTTGGACATTCTTCCCAGAAACATATGTGATTGGACTGCTCAGGTCCTCCAACGTGTTCCACTGTGACATGAGTCACCAGCTCGTGCATCGTGCTGAAAGTTTTCGAGCATAATTTTTTGGGAGTCTGGTCCAACTCAATCCACTTACAGATGAGTTCCTGTTTGATGGGCTGCCTCATGTAACGAAAGAAGGCACCCGGGCCGTGGTGTGGAGCCAGATTCACGTTCAGATTCATGCCACTGTAGCTATGAAGCGAAGAAGCAGGAAAAGGATCTGTCCTGGAGGCTGGTACTTGAGTGAAATGTTCAGACCTGGCGTACATATCTCCAGGTAACCCCAGTCTTATCTGTCCGTTTAGATGGCCACCTGGAGCTGCATGGGGAAGCTGCTCATGGAGTCCAGTGAACAGAGAGGGATTCCCAGCTTCTGAGTGGTGATGGTGACCATGGTGTCCTGGGTAGCTACCTGTTGTTGAGACAAACAGTCCGTGGTGAGAATTTGCAGCGGGGTGCTGCTCAGTCAGCCCTGGCATGAGTGAGGCCGGCAGGTCTTTGCGTATGAAGAAGTCCCTACCTGCTGCCAGAGCCTGGGCTGGGTGAGAGACGGGGTAAGGGGTTGCTGGTGACTGCGCCGGGCCAAACGCTCCCGTTTGACTAGAGACCACCTCGACTTGGCCTGCCATATGATGATGATGATGATGGTGGTGGTGGTGGTAGTGGTGGAGCTGGTGATGGGGATGAGGGGCAGGGCTGAGCTTAAGGGCCGCGGGGCGATGCTGAGGAGGAGGATGATGGCGGTGCCCCATGTACTCTGTCTGGAGCGGCCCGAGGCGGGACTCGGCGACGTGCTCCCCCGGCTGCGTGGGCGCCGTAGCGTGGGGGTGCCCGGCAAAGCCCGGGAAGCTTGACATGCTTTGAGGGGGGTGGTGGTGGCGCGGAGCCCCCGCCAAGTCTACTAATCTCAGCGCCGTGTTCCGCCTGGAGAGAGCAGCAGGGTCCATCACTGGGATCCCCAGAGCATCCAAGCTCATTAGCTTTTAAGGGTAAAAAGTCACCTGACAGGGGGAGAAGAGAGACACAGAGTGGGGGGGAAACTATATATAAATATATATTTAATTTCGCCCCCAAAAAAGTTTCCCGGTCCGCGGCCCCTGCGGCGGGGCGCAAGGGCGGCACTGCCAGCGGGTGGGCTCTGCGGGGCCCGCGGAGGATCGCTTTTGGCGGCGGCGAGGCGGGGAGGACCCCCGTGCGGCCCGTCCTCCCGCGGGGACAGCAGGCAGCCCCACGCGGCGCGGCGCGGCCGCGGGACGGGATGGGACGGGGAGGGACGGGGCGGGACGGGGCGCGGGTGGCCCCATACTGCCTCCGGGCTGCGGCGCCAGCCCCGCGGGCCAAACAATCACTGCGCCTCCCCATTGGCTGTCGCTGCGGTGGCGTCACCGGTGACAGGTCCCGCCGCTGACTGAAAGGTTCTCTCCGTGCCGTGGAGTGTGTGGGCAGGGTGTGCGAAACCGGACGCGCATGCGCGGCCGCCCGGCGCCCCCCTTCTCGCGGTTCGCGCCCCACGGGGCCCCTTAGCCCGGCCACGGGGCACGGCCGAGCCCGCGGCCGCAGCCCGGCCCGGTGGCAGGGGCCTTCCCCAGGGTCTTACCCTGGGCCGCGCTGGCCCTGCCGTCGGGTCATCGCCGACCTTCCGCCAACGAGCTGCGGCCATGGGGGAACAAAGCCAAGGCAGGCGGGGGGAACATGTGTGGGAGTACCGTGGCCGTCCGCCCCGGCTTTCGTTCGTTCCCGCTGCGCTGTCCCGAGGCGGGAGGCAGCCCGAAATGTTACCCCCCGGGGAGAGCCTCGGCAGCCCCGGCAGTCCCTGCCGCCCAGCCGGATTCACGGGAGGCCAGGCGGCCCAACGTCCACAGCGGAAGCGGGCCCCAGGCCAACCTGCGGCTCCCCAACACTTGTTGACAGAGTGGGGAGCGGATCATTCTCCAGCAGAACAGGCGGCTGGAGTCCTACCGCCAGCTGGCGAGCTGGGCGTGCGCACCTGGCTGTTGCTCGGGCATCTGTACCGCTGACCGAGCCCTGACAAAGGACTCCTGGAAAACTCCCCGTCTCCTTCTCTTTTGACAAGTTTTAGCAATTATTCAGTTGCTGGCCGCTGGATCAATGCGAGAACCCGTGATGTTCAGACTGAACATGTTTAACCCAGAAGAGGGAGTCTCTCTCCCTTTCCCTCTCACGCACACTTACAGGGTAGTTCCACGTAAAAATCCCCTTCCTTGGCCTGAAGGAAAAGCATTGCAAAGCATTTGTAATGGACTAATTTCTGATGCTTCTCATCTGAAGGAAAAAACAACCTTGCAGGGTTTACATGGCTAGAGCTGAAAGTATGGGTTAGGGTTTCATCTGAGGCCTTACAGGTTTAGAACAGCTTAGGGCTTCAGCACAGAAGGAAGTATCTACTTAAGTTTTAAAGACAGGGATTGGGAACTTGAAAGAAGTAAATGAAACATGGGGAAAGATTCTTCTGCTTCAAGAAAGAAAAATACAGATGTAATTATCTGCCTACTGTATTACTACAAAACTCTGATTCTGACATAAAACGATTCCACCAGTCTTACAAAATAAAGCATCAATTAATTCTCTATCCATTCTGTCAAACTCTCAGCATTTTAATACATTGGCTTGCTGTTAAGTTGCCATTGGATACTTTACTGCATGCACACCAGGTAGAGCTCCCAGAGAGGAATTTTGCAGCTCCTTAAAAATTCAACAGTATTAGCAATCAATAGGTTTTATGGTAAGCAATAAAATAAGAAAACTGTTTAGCAACATCAGCTCAGCTGCTCTCATAACAGAATCTACCAACCAATGATCAAAACCCACAAGATTAAAGTGTAGGACATACGTAACAACACATGGGACATTTTTATCACAGCTTCCCATACTCTGAAATGGTTGCACTTACGTATTTTGACTCTGCTTGGCTTTCACCATGTTTCCTCTGTACATAAGGCTGATATTCAGGTAACTAGCATTTTCATGTATGTCTTTCTGAGTGGAGATGATGAAAAGTGACAAATGATGCAATTACCTCTCTATCCTTACATAACATGTTTACACAGGCATTTTAAATCACACACCATCCTCGCAATATCTCAACTTTCAAGTCTAGTTGCTCTACGAAATGGATTTGACAGCCCTATTCATGACCATCTCAATAGGAGTGCACAGAAGAGACAAACGTTAGGAAGTATGAATCTGTTACTTACAAAGGTACTGAGAGTGTGAATTCCAAATAAAGCAGCTTTCCTCATACTTCCTTAAAACACTGCATCTCTACATACTTGTTATCCATCAATTCTGCCACTTCTCAGTCAAGGGAGAAAACATCTGGAACAGTTTATCAAATTTTTAAAATATCATAACTGGTTTATCCTAAGCTCATTTAAAATATTTGACGGTTTCTTATCAGACACTCAAAGCTCTCACTCAGGGTTCTTTCTGACTTCCTTTTCCAGGCAGTGCAGGAGAACCTGGCCTTTGGTGTCCCTCACTGTTAGGTGAAGTTGGTGTGAGCCCTGGTTTCGAGTGGGGGGGGAAGAGGAGGTTGGAGTAGGGGCGGGCGGGGGCCTCCACATGACAGTGGGGAGGCGGAGAAACGGGAAAGAGGTGGGAAGGGGAACCAGATCCGGCCGAGCTCTGTGCATCTCCCAGGACGTTTTGAAAACTTGAGTGTCTGCCTGTGCAACCTTTTGCCAGCTTGAGCTCATACGGCTGCCACTCAAGGGATGACCGAGATCTCCCGTTTCTTGGCAGTGGCCTGAGGCATACTGGACCAGATAAGCGAGGGTCTCAGCAAATGTGTCAATATCAGCCTGTGCAGGGACTTATTATTAGTATTATTATTATTAAAGGCATCCCTTTCTAGATTGCACTCGGATCTCATAATATGGATAAACCTGGAGCCTTTCCAGAGAGAAACCAAGATTACTCAAGCAGCAAACCAGAAATATCTCAAGCTGAAACTCAGACGCCAGAAGAGCTCGACAGCACACTATTTATGTAGGGTAGATCTTATATCTAGGGAAGTGAAGTTTAGAGGAGCTACAGTGCTCTCTTGAGTGTCAAGTCAACAGGAATAGGCGGGCGGCTTGTTCCTGAGCATACATTTTCTAGTGGCCGCTGTGTTTCAGCGACCAGTCCTCGTCCCTAAAGGCTGTCCGCGCTGGAGGACTGCTTTAGAAAGGTGGCATGTTGTATAGCTAGCCTTAAGCACTTCTTCCCTTCGCTGCCCTCGTCCGACCCTGCAGCTGGCTCGGCTCTCTCGGGGGAGACACGAGATGGCCCCGCGGGCTTGCGGGCTGTTTCCTGGAAGAGGAGCAAAGCTGGCCCCGTGCTTCCTGCCACGCCGCGGGACCCAGCGCTCCACCTGCCCACACCTCGGGGGTGCGGGACCGAGACGGGCAACCCCAGCCCTCCGGCCCCTGACTGAACCCCCGCTTCGTGCAGGACGTCTGCCAGGGCCTGCGGTATGGAAACTAAGCCGCACACGCCTTTGTTGTAGACTCCGGGAATGGGGACAGCTCCAGCTGCTGGACGGCTATACAGATCCAACACACTCTGCTTTGATTTTTGTTAGGAATCTACCCACACCGCAAGGCATTTATCTGTATTTCTGTTTTTGTCGGAGAAAGAGCTTGCTGTGAAAGTGAGGTGCAAAGTTCCAGAAAGCCAAGTGCCTGTACTCTTTGACTCGGAGCCAAATCCTGCTCAACCTTAGAGTTATGGTCAGCACAAGGAACAGATCCTGCCTTAGGAAACATCGGAAAGATGAAAATCTGACCTTCACTTTTTCTTGTTCTCTTCTACTCATGAATGTTGAGACTTCTTTTCCCGATGAGGGAGCCTTAAACTTCCCAGACAGTACATGAGGGCTGGGATGGAGCAGGGTGCCCTGAACTCTCCAGACAGTGGGTTCACAGAATCAGAGAATGTTACGGGCTGAAAGTGACCTTGAAAGATCACCTATTCCACACACTCTGCATGAGCAGGATCACTTCCAGCAGATTCTAGGGGTTAACTATAGGCTTCAACTCCTGTATGAGAGGAGGGGAGAGAATTCATCTGAAAATCCTAGTATTTACTTTGAGAAATGGAAAAATGCAAAGAATAGAAACAGAGGGGACCGAGAAGTCCTTATCCACAAACTCGCGTTGGGCAGGAAGGGATAACGGAGTCAGCGAGTGACACACGGACAGGCGCAGAACCTGAGCCCAAGTCCCTGGATGCCCAACAGAAGGCACCTCTGTTTAGAAAAAGTTGGCTCAAGATAGCTTTTCCAACATCTTCTCGGAGAAAGTAAGAGAGAGTATCAGGTGGCTAGGGAGCACGTTCTGCCTTTGTATCTGATCTCTTGCCCCATTCCCACTTATGGGAACTTCTTTATTTCAGAGTTCATAGATAACGGGAACTCAGCTAGAAGATGAGCAAAGGATTGTGCCTAGGTTTGCCTCTCACTTTTTGTGACCTAGAGCTACCCTAAGACAAGTAAATCATATGCTTATTTTAAATAGAATATTTCACTCAGTACCTCAAGATTAAGGTATTCCTGTCAGATAAGCTGTCAGTTGCTAACTACTTAGACACCACATTGTGGAAGCCTGGTATCCCTGGTAAAGATGATACATATCATGTAAACCCCATCAACAAGATCAAAGTCTTCTTCTTTAATAGGATCCAATACATGTCAAACCTCATTCCAATCAAATCGTCCGTAAATGAATTCAAGATGAATATGTCATAGAATAATGTGACAGTGCAATCACATGGGGTCAGGGGTTGTTGTTTCAATGAGAGAGTCGTCAAATATTAATTCTAGAACCTCCAAATTAATAGGCATTGAGCAGGATTAGACAGCTGCTGATGGGGAGCTGTGTTGCTGATTTGTGTTTATGCGAGTACATTAAACACTAAGGTGAAAAAAAATACTGTCTTCCCTGAACCAGAAAAAAAACCCAAACCAACAAAACAAACGACACCCCACCATGTTTTAACTTACTTGGCTTTTCCAGGATGTTTCTGTGAAGTCTTTTTCTTTTCCTTACTAGAAGGGGAGTCTTGTGCCTCATTTCCTGACTTTGTTCCTGTTCAAAGAAAGAAGTGGAAAGTTAAGATAAAACCATTTGTATGTGATATTAAATGAATAAGGCATATATATACATATATATATATGTGTGACTTGATTCAAAAGAAAAGGGAAAAAATTCAAAAACAAAAACAAACAAACAACCAAAACAAAACATGAGAGTTAAGTAGCGAAGGTGGAAGGAAGAGAGGCTTTCTCCGAGGAGAAACTGGAGACTGCCTTCTCAGTAAAGCAGCACATGTTTTATAGAGTAATGAAGCTTCCATGGCTGATTTAGGGAAAAAAATAAGTAATGGAAGGACATCTTTTCAGTTCTCCTTTGATCTGACATTCACCTTCTGGCAGGCTATTGTAAAGCAGGTTTTTACCAACTCGACTATATTGTTTACAGATCCTTCCCTCCCGAAATTTAATTTCGGACTGTCTTAGAGTTTCCAAGGCAAGTGGTTGTCTCAGCAAGGATTAGTATAGTACTACCCTGGCACTTCTCCCTGCCTATAATTTTCAGCTTGCTCTTTGCACTCTGCAAGGCAGAGCGCTGCCACTGCTGCAGGCAGAACTTTGCACAGCCTTCTCTGAGCGGCAGCAATAACCCTGAGAACAGAGATGGGGGTTAATGCAGTGTCTGAGTCTGAATTTTTGCAGGCATCTTTGAAAATTTCTGAGGTTTCTGTTTGTTTTGTTGAATGTTGCTATTTGTTTGTGGGTTTTTGTTTTGTTGTTCCCCTCCCCGTAATACAGAAGAGCACACTCTAATCTGTAATCAGATAGTTCAAAGATTATTATCATGGCTGTTGTTACTATTATTATGGAGACTACAGGGCTGGTAAATAAAAATCTATAGTGACACAAATAATTGATGATGTTAATTGTGAAACTTCATCAGTGTATCACAGTCTGTCACAAATAATTTGATGTTCTCAGGATTTTCACCGCTGTGATGAAAATTACTGCTGAAATAATAAAAAAAAAAACCCAGCTAGAGAAACCCCTTGGAATTATATTTTCTAGTCAACTTATATTTATCCTCTCAATTTTACCAAATTAGAGCATCAAACATGGACCGGCTAGCGAGAGGTTTGCAGGAGTTATGTTTTACTGGCTAGGATGGGAAGCTGGAGGAGTGCTCAGTTCCCAAATATTTGCCAAAACTTGTTGAAACTGGACAGGAAAAACAACCAATCAAAACCCAAACACCAAAAAAAACTCTGCATTTAATATTTCAAATGGTTGCCAGATGACAACAATCAAAGGCAAAACAGTTGTGTGTTTCAGAGTAAATATTGACTAAAACTCTGGCTGGACCTTGCATGCCTCTGTCATCTAAGCAGCGCCGCTTGCGAGGCGGGAGGATGAGGCTTGCCCATCGCCCAGAGCTGCTCGGATCACAGGCGGGCCGAGTCTTGGGGCTCTACTGAGAGGTATAAGACCCCACCAGGGTACCATGGATGTGAGAAACTGCAGCCCGCGCAAGTGGGACCCGCCTCTTTTCCCCAGGTGCTCACCCCACACCTAGCTAAAGGTGCAGCGGCAGAGACGGGCCGGGGGCAGTAGTTACCCCCCGCGGGAACCCGGCTCCCTGGACTGGTTTGACGGCGTTGCCCCAGGATGCGTGGGCCCTTCCGGGCATGCAGCAGCGTGGACGGCATGTGTCCCGCCGCCATCTGTTTGTCACGCAACATATGCTTGACTCGGCCGCTCAGGGTGAAGGGAGCACTCGCCGAAAAAGTCTCGGTGAGGGAATAAAGTTACTTGGTACCGGATGAAGAGAGCCCTGAGCTCAGCCCTTAGAACGGGGTCTGGGCACGGCCGAGCTGTCTGGAGCTGAGGGACCGAGTGTGACGAAGGCGCACCAGGGCGAGGGGCCCAAAGGTGCCGGCGCTTGGGGCTAGCACATGAAGCTGGGCTCAGATCGGAGTTCGCTCTCGAGGACATCACCCTCAGCAGGCATTTGGGAACATCCTCCTTTCCCCAGGCGGCTTCGGGCGCAGAGTCGCCCGGTGGAGACAGGACCGAATTCTTAGCCTCTCCGCGGGGTTAAATCGGCGGCGGCTACCTTTTCCTTTGGCAACTCCCCTGGCTCTGCCTGCGGGGAGGTGGAGGGGGTGTGGAGGGGGGCGACCGGGCTCCCGGGATCCGTCCTCCCTGCACCCGCCTTATAAAGACGGGCGTGAGACGCCGAAGCGCCGGGTCCCCCGGCGCGCCCCCGTGGCACCGGGCGCGGTGGTGGGCGAGGCGCTGGGCGGGGAGCGAGTCCCCCGGGACGCCTCCCCGCGGGCTCGCCATTGTCAGCACTTCTCACTCTCTGCCCTCGGCTGAGGGACCCAACCGGACTCGCTGCCTGACAGTCCCCACCGATCCTGGCTGCTGTAGGGGCTGGGAGAGCCTTCGCCCGGCTCCGTGAACCTCCGCTACCACGCCTTGCCTGTACTGCGAGGCCAGCCCCACCTCAAACTCAGGGGGGCGTCGCGGCGTCCAGTGGAGGGTGCCAGAGCCCCCCTCGAAGACGCCGGGCGCTTCTCCCTCCGCCCGCCCCTGCACGCCGAGGTATGCCGCCGGCGTTGGCCCCGTGTGGGTGAGGGGCAGCCGAGGCATTGCTCCCGAGCATCGCAGGGGTCCATCCCTTCTCCCTCAGGGTGGCCAAGCCTCCTCCCACCAGGGCCTCCCTTAGGACAGGGAGCTCTAGTCCAGCCCTTGGGCAGGCGCTGGGGCTAGCTAGCAGCCTGGGCTGCCCAGGCACTCTCTGCTTCCAGGCACTTACCCCTGCAACCTGTTGAAGCTTTCCCCTAATTTCTAAACTGACAGAAATAAAAGTGAGAGGGGGTAGGGGGGGCAGGAAGGGGGGGGGAAGAAATAATGAAAGAATAAAAGAATAAAACAATACACACCCAACCCCCCCCAAGAACCCACCACCTCTTTGGCTCTTCCATCGAGGCGGTCATCCTTCATTTCTTCTTTTCTTGCTTTCTGGAAGCAGTTAGGGAATGTATGATGAAGCAGAAATGAGCCGTCAGGATGATATTTTAATGGCTTATATGTCACGTTGGTGCATGTGGCTTTGAACTGGAGCAGCTTTCGTTTCCTGCAGAGAGCGCGCCGCAAATCCCACTTGATAACTTCTACAACCCACAACATTTTTTTTTTTTTTGCATTCACTCTTACACTGTATATTTAGATACGCTTCCTAAAAATACCCTCTCGTCTGTCTTCTCGTGTATTTTGCACCGAACTGGAATGATCACTGGGTCCCTCCTGCACTGGGAGTAGGCTAGCACTGGGCTACCTAACTTCCTGGATCTTATAATGCCATCGCCGCGAAGACTTCACAATAACGCTAACAACTCTGTCCTTCGTTTAAATTTAGCACTAGATCCAGAAAGTAATGTAACATGCAACAAAGGACCATGTCAGCACACAGGAGCTCTCCTAGAGCAGACAAACCTGTTGCTATAAGATATGACAATTTATTCGAATTGATTTGGCAGAATAAATGCAAACGTGTAGATTCAGCCCAGAGTTACTCTGAAAAAAAAATATGAAAGCCTCCCCAGATCCAAGGGAAATTACATAATACATCTACTTTGAAAGCGATTCCCATGCATGAAGCACAGGCAAACTGCATGTGCAGATAAACTGCCCTGGAACATTCCTTCAAGGCGTATCGAAGTTTATTTGTTGTTTCTTTGCTTGTTTTCTAGGCACAATGGCCATTTTTATACCTCTTGCAATGAGACAGTTCTCAGTCGAGAGGAGTTTCGCGCAGCAGCACTGCTGCTCTGATTCCCGAGTACCTGCGCTGCAGATTGCTTACCAGCGCGTTTAATTAGAGAGGATGAGTTTAAAGTTTCTTTATCTGGCATTAGGAATTGGAGGGGCTCTGACCGAACTGCGAAGGAGGCAAGTGAAGGGCTAAACAAAGGCAAAACGGAAAGAGCACGACTCTTAGAGAGCTTTTGGTGTTTTCGTTACTAGAAAATAATTAGAGCTAATGAATATGCAAGCGACTAAGCAAATAAATAATTTGCCAGTTTTATATATATATATACACATACACATGGTCACATACGTAAGTATACACAGGCACACAGAGTCGTTTAAGTTTTAAAGTTTCACAAGATTTAAATTATTTTCAGTGCCGAAGCATCGTTTAAAATACTGTGCAAATGTTACTTAGTTTAATCGATTAAGCCACAAAGGGTTTCTGCTTTTAAATACCATACTTATACCTTTCAACAATCATTTTAATATATAGTCAATGGCTCTTTGTAGTGAGAACAAAAAAGAACTATCCGCAGTTTTTCAATAGACTTTGAGCTGGGGAAAGACAGGTTAATCGAGGGTTGCATCTAGAAAACAACCAAGTGTTGTATGTTTGCACTGAATCCAAATGTCTGCATTTTTCTAACTAAATCAAAGGGAGTGTTATTTCTTTTTCTGCTCACTCATCTGAAGGTAAGTAAATTTTCTCTGGCGATCAAAAGCCTGGTCAGCAACAAAGACACCGCCTGCTTTTTCCACCGTCCTGGTGTGGCAAGTTGAGGAATTTCAATAACTGCGACAAGGGTGACTGATTTGTGAACTAGAAAAGGTTTGAATGTCAGGAAATTTACATTGCTCCCATCGGGGATTTAAAATAATTTTTTACCAAAAAGAAAAAAAAAATGAAAGAAAGAAAAAGTAAGACAGAAAGAAAAAAA
>WAAF01013359.1:137992-169198 GCA_013400475.1 Tricholaema leucomelas
GGGGGGGGGAAGAAAAAAAGAGAGAGAAGAATAATCCTGGAGTTTGATGCAGCAGAAGGAGAAACAATGTAGGTTTGGAAAATTTACAGTTCTACCTGAATGAAAGAGACTCCGTAAAAAGAGAGAGAGTGATAAAGGGAAAGCAAGAGAGAAAGGAGAAAGAATTTTTTTTAAAAGAGTCGAAGTAACAACAACAAAAGTAGAAAGTTCTCACCCACCTGCGTTTTGATGGGTGCAGAAAACAAGATTTATTTCAGAAATCTGATGGAGGGATAGAGTCAGCTAGCCAGAGAAATCACGCCTGGTGCTTAAAAATGAAATCAAGTGCACCCAGCACCTACTCTCGCAGAGCTTCAGTTTTAAACAAGCGGAAAACAACTTCAAAAGAAGAGCGTCCCTACGGGGCTTCTCTTTTCAAAGCCTAAAAAGTTGCTCAGTGATCTTAAAAATTCTGGATCACCAAGAAGTCATCATTACCATCATTATCAGAGTGCCGAAGAAAGAAGGACAGAGAGGAAGAAAGTGGAAGAAAAAGAACCTTAATAATAAAAGATATAAATATATATATATANGCCCTGTTTGTCAGCCGAGATGTCAGGGCGCGCACAATACTTGCGATTGATGAGGCGGAGGAACCAATCAGCGCCGGGAGGCGGCCGTGCGCGCCCCTCGTTGGCGGGGCCGGGGGGAGTTACGCGAGGAAGGGGGAGCCGCCGACTACCAATGAGCGCCCACGTCCTCCTTCACGTCGCTCCGCCCTCGGCTCCCATTCATCAAGGGGGGGGACGGTGTCGTCTTTTCAATTCATTTATCTGCAGGAATGATTGCCGCTATCAGTCTCGCGTTCACCGCCCGGCTGAGGAGGTGAAAGTTTCTCCCCAGGAAGATAAACCGCAAAAGACAATATTGTGCATGATTTGCGCCTTTTTTTGCAAAGCGGGGGAAAAAAAAAAAAAAAGGCCCCCCCAAAAAAATCGGGGAGAGTGTGGGGAAGCTCGAAGAGGAGAGAGAAACAATCTCTCGGCCACTTTGCAACATTCCTGTAGCCAAAATAATCACTGAAGGAAGTTTCTTTTTTTTGTTTTGGTGTTTTTTTTTTTCTTCTGCTCGTGTTGATCTCTCTGCGTTATTGTTATTTGCAACCAGTTTATTTTTGAGCCCACCCAACCCCCCCTTCCCACTTGAACCTCCCCGAAAAGTCAAAGCAGAGAGACAGTGAATATTTTTTGGGCACATTTTTATTATTATTATTTGCAACTGCGAAGATCTCTTCCCCTCTTCCACACCAGCCTCTTTTTTTTTTTTTCTTTTTTTTTTCTCCCCTTCCCTTTCTCTCTCCCCCCCCCCTTTTTTTTTTTTTTCTTCTTCCCCCTGCGCTGATGCCGAAGGGGGTGTTTTTGATGTGGTTGCTTTGGTGGTGATCGTCGCTGACTTTCCAAAGAGGGTGTTTTCGCCGCTGCTGCTGCTGCTGCTGCTTCTCTCCGCGTTGTGTGTGTGCGCGCGTGCTTTTTTTTTGGTTGCTGCATCGACGCTGGGAAGATGCTTCTGGATGCTGGACCGCAGTATCCCGCCATAGGAGTCACTACCTTCGGATCCTCTCGCCACCACTCCACGGCCGATGTCACGGACAGAGAAGTGGGGCTGGGGATCAACCCCTTCGCCGACGGCATGGGCGCTTTCAAAATCAACCCCAGCACCCACGAACTGGCCTCGGCCGGCCAGACCGCCTTCACCTCGCAGGCACCCGGCTACGCGGCGGCGGCCCTGGGGCACCACCATCACCCGACCCATGTCAGCTCCTACTCCAGCGCCGCCTTCAACTCCACCCGGGACTTTCTATTCCGCAACCGCGGCTTCGGGGAGGCGGCGGCCGCCAGCGCCCAGCACAGCCTCTTCGCTTCCGCCGCCGGAAGCTTCGCCGGACCGCACGGACACACGGATGCCGCGGGACATATACTTTTCCCGGGGCTTCACGAGCAAGCCACTAGCCACGCTTCGCCTAACGTGGTGAACGGGCAGATGCGTCTGGGCTTTTCGGGAGACATGTACGGCAGACCTGACCAGTACGGTCAGGTCACCAGCCCGCGCTCCGAGCACTACGCCTCGACCCAACTGCACGGCTACGGCCACATGAACATGAACATGGCAGCTCACCACGGGGCAGGGGCCTTCTTTCGTTACATGCGGCAGCCCATCAAACAGGAACTCATCTGTAAGTGGATTGAGCCTGAGCAATTGTCAAACCCCAAAAAGTCCTGCAACAAAACTTTCAGCACGATGCACGAGCTGGTGACTCATGTCACAGTGGAACACGTTGGAGGACCTGAGCAGTCCAATCACATATGTTTCTGGGAAGAGTGTCCAAGAGAAGGGAAACCTTTCAAGGCCAAATATAAACTTGNGCGAGTATGGTCTTGAAACAGCTATTTTTCCAGTCCGAGGCAGGGTCGGAGCTCTGCTGCAAAACGAGCTCGATCACAGGCACATCAGAAGCAGCAGCAACAACAACAAAAAAGAAAATTGTCCTTGCCAAGGTAGAATGGAAAAAAAAGGAAGGGTTTGCTGATAGGATTTTTAGAGCAGAGGCAGAGTGTGTGTGTGTGTAGAATCGTAGCAGCCTGTCTTGTTTAAATTTATAGGTTTTAATTAATTGTTGTTCGGCAGTTTTGACTGTGGCGTGATGAGAAATTGCGCTAAATATCGCAGGCAGCTCATCCGTCTCCCTTCAGCAATTCAGGGCTTGGTAAATATTTAATTCCTAGGAGTGATTTTAAATAAACCAAGCAGGGCGCGTTAGTGTGCTATTGTTGTGCGGAAGTAAGGTTCCGGGATCCCTAAGAACTTTTCGCCACCGCGGGAGATGGAAATGCAGTAGCTGGGAGAGCTCTCTCCCACACGCTCCCGCTCCAGAGAGCCGAAAAGCCAGCGCCGCTTTCTCCAGCGCTTTTGTAGAGGGGTGATGGGACTGCCCTCGCATTTTATTCCTTGCCCAGATAATTTGCAATAGTGCACGAAAATACGGAGGAAGGGGCTGGGGTTGATGAGAGTGTAAAATATAACGGGAATGAGCTATAAAAACGGAAACTAGACACTGAAGATCGCGTGTAAATACCACCACTCCTGCTCTCTTTCCGAGCGTTGCGGGGAGGGAGAGGAGCCCAGGGATGGGGCTGCAAATGAAACTCACCCTTCCACATGGGGAAAAAAAAAAGTTATTTAGCTCCCCCCTCACACTTATCCGAAACAGACGCTGAGCAGGGCTGAGAGTTGAGGAGGACGGAGAAGAGAAGCAGGGGTTTGTGATTTAAGTCTCGCTGAAGTTAGAAAGTTGCAAGTGTTTGAAATGGAGAACTGAGCTTCCGTCCGATGGTGTAATGGGGACAATGAGCGATCCAGATGACCCTGCTTAATCAGATCCGTTTTCCCCCCACCCCCCCCTTTCCCTCTGCAATAGGTGAAAAACCATTTAAATGTGAGTTCGAGGGCTGTGACAGGCGCTTTGCGAACAGCAGTGACCGCAAAAAGCACATGCATGTGCACACTTCCGACAAGCCCTATCTCTGCAAAATGTGTGACAAGTCCTACACTCACCCCAGCTCCCTCAGAAAGCACATGAAGGTAAATGGAGGGTGTCTGATGTGCGGGGCTCGAACGACACCACGGGCCTGGCCGGGGAAAGGGCTGCGGGGACGACGGGCAGGAGCGCCCGGGCCGTGGGGCGGTGGTTCCTGCGGGCGGAGCGCGGCCTGGGGCCGAGACCGGCTGCGGGGCTGGCTGAGGGGCTAGGCGCTGCTGTGGCCCGGCCCAAGCGTCCGCCCAGGGTCCACTGGGCCGCGCCGCCCCCTGCCCAGCCGCGATGAGCCCTGGACCCTTGGGCAGGGCCTTCTGTTGTTGCGTTCTGTCCGGGAAGGCGAGAGAGGGCAGTGCGAGGAGGCAGCCGGTGGGCGCTGTCCGGGCCTTCTTGGCCTGGCAGGGGCCGTGGCCTGGGGGGAGCCCCGCGGGGATGGCCGAATGTTGGGTCCCGTTGTTTGGAGCATCCTCAGCCGAAGGCGGCTGCCGCCAAGGCCTCTGTCCTCCGCCGCTTTCTATTTCTGCCCGGGTTTTCTCTTGCAGGTCCATGAATCATCCTCGCAGGGGTCCCAGCCTTCTCCAGCCGCCAGCTCAGGCTACGAGTCCTCCACCCCTCCAACCATCGTGTCTCCATCCACAGAAAACCAGACTGCCAGCTCCTTATCCCCTTCCTCCTCCGCAGTCCACCACACGTCCAGCCACAGCACGCTTACATCAAATTTTAACGAATGGTACGTCTAAAACGCTAAACTAAACCAACAAAAACCACAAACCGAAACAAAACAAAAAAGCCCCAAGCGAGCAAACAAATATCCTATTTAAAGACTCAAAAAAATAATGAACACTTTGAAATCAGAATTTAAATGAGCAAACGAAAAAAAAAATGCTGCCAGTAGACCCAGGACTGAGTAATACGAAGACTTCATTAAAAAATAAAAAAATCATTTTTTTACCACTGTTTTTATTTGTCTTTCCACATTTTTCCCCTTTCATTTTTTTTTCTTTTTATTTTTTTTTCTTTTTACTGTTCTGCTCTGTTCCAAGGCTTGGTAGGAGGAGGGTTTAGTAGAATGCATAAGAAGACAAGGTTACCAGGGCAAATGCCAACTGTGTAGGGCTTTACTGGAAACCACTGATTAGAGATTTCCAACTGCATGTCTGCTCGGGCAGCGGCCTTCCCCCCCCATCCCCTCTTGTAAATACAGAATTAATAGCTTCAAAAACAAGACAAAAAAAATTGTACTGTTTGATTTTGTAAATAGTTATATCGCAAGTTGAATAAGGGGATATGTGGATTTGTGGTCTTTGCATATATGTGGGGGGAGGGGTGGGGGGGCGGGAGCGGCGGTGGGGGGGTGGAGGTGGTTGGGGGGGCAGAGGGAAGAGGTAGAAATTCAACTATTTGTACTGAATGGCAAGAATGTTCTAGTAAATGTGTACCAAAATGTGAATTACTTTGTATTATTACAGTCTAAACGTCGATCTAACAGAATATTATTGGTATTAATGTGCTTTTTTGTATAAAGTGCAACATTTCGTCCCAAAGTCCAGTCTAAGTAGTGCAGTAAAATGTTGTTACACGTCCTGTCAAGAAATTCGTATAGTGAAAGCCTGGATCTGCGTGTCAAACTGTTACATTTGTTTCTGTAAAGTGATATTAAAAAAAAANAAATAAAAAAATCATTTTTTTACCACTGTTTTTATTTGTCTTTCCACATTTTTCCCCTTTCATTTTTTTTTCTTTTTATTTTTTTCCTTTTTACTGTTCTGCTCTGTTCCAAGGCTTGGTAGGAGGAGGGTTTAGTAGAATGCATAAGAAGACAAGGTTACCAGGGCAAATGCCAACTGTGTAGGGCTTTACTGGAAACCACTGATTAGAGATTTCCAACTGCATGTCTGCTCGGGCAGCGGCCTTCCCCCCCCATCCCCTCTTGTAAATACAGAATTAATAGCTTCAAAAACAAGACAAAAAAAATTGTACTGTTTGATTTTGTAAATAGTTATATCGCAAGTTGAATAAGGGGATATGTGGATTTGTGGTCTTTGCATATATGTGGGGNCAAGAAATTCGTATAGTGAAAGCCTGGATCTGCGTGTCAAACTGTTACATTTGTTTCTGTAAAGTGATATTAAAAAAAAAGAAAAAAAAAAAGATATAAACTATATCTGTCCATTGCTTTTGGCAAATACAAGAACATAATGTATATAAATCCTAATTTCCATATTTATCCGCATGTAAAGGTCCGGTTATACATGTTACAAGATATTCAATATTTATGGCTAGAAGAATTGGTATGTAAAATTTAGTTTACAGAACTGTTTGGTAACATTTCGTACCTTATTAAAGATTCTTAAATCCCATGAATTGTAGTAGGAATTATTATTCGCTAAGTCAACCTGCTGCAACTCCAACTAGCTTTAGGATATTAGAATAAAACTGTCCCAGTTTTTCACTGCTTTCCATTATGCCATCACTAAAGCAGCGAAGGCGATATAAATGTGATAAATGAAAGGATCCCTGCTGGCATTACTATAGTGTGTAATTAGTATTTATATCAAAATTTATGAAACAAATTTTCGGCCGCAGTATAATTTAAATGACCTTTGCAGACATAGAATAACAACCATAAAAATAACAGAAATAGATTGCATATGCTGCATAAATATTAATGTGGGAAGTTATTACATGAGAAGTGCTGCACTCCACTACTGCCCATGTATCTGCACGGACTGGCTCTCTAAATTAATTCGGATAACATATATTAGGAGATTTAAAACAGATGTGATTTCGGTAGCTATTTTAATTTAAGGGATCTATGACCATAACTAATTCTCAGGCAGTGGATTCATGACTTTCCATGGGCCTTTTACTCCAGGAAGTACAGCAGTGTTTCATGAAGGCCGTTGTTGTTGTTGCTGGGAGTATTTTTTTCTGTTTCTTGCCCCCCCCCCCCTTTTTTTTTAAATTTCTTCCCCCCCTCATTTTTTAATTTTTTTAACCCATCCCGATATTCCTTAAAATGTGTTGTTAATTTAAATCAATTACTTCTCATGTTATGTTATTATTATTACTATAATTTTGCCAGTGTTAATAGCTTTCTAAAAAAAATAAATCTAGGGTATAAGAATTATTTTATGTAATTTGATTATCTTTCTATCTCTTTTATTTATTTCTCATTTACTTAAGAAATTCGTTCCATTGGCTGGCGTTGATACAGTAAATTTGTAAATGAGAAGACAATATAAAAAAATCTAAATTACTTGTGCTTAATGACTGTAGCAGAACGCTTTTTCTCTAAATCAGATTGTCTTCCTTGCAGTTTAGTTTGATAGATTTGCAAGCTGTACTGCTTCCACTAACTTAGCTACGGTTGTTGGAACTGTTGGGCTTTGTTCCTGGTTGTAGCTTGCATGATCGCCCCATTAAGCAGACAACATATCAACAGACAACACAAATCATGAGGTTGGCTAAAGCTGCGAAGGCCTGTGATATGTCATAGAGTGAATTGCATAAACTGACCTTCCAGTAGACTAAGATGACACTTTAACAGCTTCTTTAAAGAAATATTATGTGTACAGCGAGTCAATAGCCATATTAACGGCTCGTGGGGGGAGGGGGTGCTGTGGAAGCCGGTCTCTGCTCAGATCCATGCGGGCGCTCCTCAGCTCTGGCTGTAACCCACCCACAGCACAGCCCGCCTACCTCACAGCAAAACCCCGCAAGTGCTTTCCTTTGTCCGTAACATTTGGGGATCTCCTCCCTTCAAAAAGTAAAAAAAAAGAAAAGAACCCCAACAACAACAAAAACGGAATTCAAAGCCCAAACAAACAAACAGTTTGCATTGCTAAGATGAAGCCCCACTCCTGCCAGCTCAGCATAGCCGGTTGCTCCCTGCAGCACCCGTGGGAAGGCTTCGCGTTAACTTTACTTTCCCCAAACCGCGGTTATTCCAAGAATAACGCCAGTTCCAGGGAGAAGAGCGCCACCTTGCAGGGATCGGAGAGACAGAGAAAGTTTGAGCCCGCTGGGACCTAAGCAGAAAGTGTTGGTGCTTGAGGAAATGTAATCCCCCGGACAAAAGCGATAGTGAAAATAAGTGTTTCATGCGCCGAAAATATTAATCTCTGCGAGGCTTTCAGGTTAACTGTTACGCCGGCTTGATGAGACAGCGGTTTTAAAAAAACAACCTGAGCGTAGCTAAAAAGAAACCACATAGAAACCCGTATAGTACAGGCAGCCTGAGCCATCCCATTGTAAAATAAGCCCAGAGAAACGTGCGGGGGTTGAGATATTTTAAAGATGCGTTTTGCAAATTTCTTTGAACTTGTGTGAAGTCCCTAGTGGTCGCTTAACACAGAGCTGTTACTTCTGTGGATTGGAGCACTTGGTTAAGGAGCATTCTTTTAAACTTTTGGCATGAGTTTTGTTTGAGCGTCCTACAGCAGAAAGAATTATTTTAGTGTTGTCGCTGGGTTTTTCTTTATTTTGCTGTTATTTTTTTCTTTCCTTATTTTTCAACACCACCCCTCCACCCNTCGCCGTCCCCTATATGTTCTGAATCAGGGACGATGGCTGAGGCTGGAATTGATGATGCTGATTTAAGTCCATGCGTGGTTGTGCTGTTCGCTTGGCTCGGGAGAGGAGAGCAATGCTTTGATATCCTCTGCAGAAAGAGGAGTGATTTGAAGGCAGAGAGGTTGCGAGGCATCTCTGGGCTGTTTCTGCGCTGTTTCAGTTCCTAAAGCAAACTTTCCTCTAGTAAAGAGCTCTGTGCGGGTTTACTTACAAAGGCTTGCGAGGCGAAACACGAGCTCCAGTTCTCCAGCCTGACGGGGCCCATGATTTTCTTTCTAGTGTCTGGCTCTTGAGATGCTGGCAGGGTTATTTTTCTTGCTGGGGTTGTTATGTTACGAAGCAGGCAGGGATTGCCTGCGCGGGGTCGTGCAGAGCTCACGGCAGGCCTTGCCGGCGGCTCCGCGCTCCTCCGTGCTGCTTACTTCATGGCAACCACAGCGCTGGGGCCCGACGTCCGCCGTCCACAGGCTCCCGCCGCCCCTGAGCGCCACGGCAGGGCTCGAGAGGGACTGTCTGGGGTGTGTGTGTGTGGGGATTGTGTGTACCGTCCAGTTTCGGGTGATGTGCCCGCGGGGCGCGCACAGCAGCCTCTGGCCGCGCTTGTGCTGTTTGCACGCAGAAAATTAAATGCAAAACAATAATCGGGCTCTTCCATTCCCCCCTTGAAAGACTCGCCTTTCAGGTCGCTTTAATGGCTTGTGAATGATCGCCTGGATTTTTTAAAAGGCGAGTCCGGCGTTCATGAGACAAAGTTCTCTACGGAAGGCAGTGTTTGGGATGGGCACACACGCTAACCGCTCGCCTCGACTTGGTTATCACCCTTGTTTTAGCCGTGAGGAAGTAGCAGTCCCTGAACTGATGCATGGGGAGTTTTGTTCACTGCTTTTCTGTCCACGCTGATAAACGTGGCCAGAAAACGTTGTAAGTTTTCCAACGTCCAGAGAGCGTGTTCCTTTCGGAGCAACTTTCAAGTGGAGGAAGTAGCGAGCCCGGCTGCGGGCCATGCAGCGGGCTAACAGAGAACCTCTAAACGCGCCCAGGTCGGCAGGATCCCCGTTGCGACCGGTGCGGAGACGGAGCTCGGCTGCAAAGCCCATTTCCAATAGACAAAGATCCCCTCTGGAGAAGACTGCTAGCACAGAGCAGGGTATTTCTGTTGACCCGGTGCTGAAAGACCCGGTGTGGATTTTACCGCTAGAGCTCAGAGGGGGAAGAATTTGTAAGCGATGCCTGCATGACAAGGATGTACCATTTACTTGGACACATTGCGTACCACCCTTATAAAATGTGCATGGGCATATACACACACACGCACCCCGCTCGCACACGAGTGTCCCGGTTCGTGTTCGCGGGTGGGAAGCCCCTTCCGCCCCGCACACACGCGCGCACCCTGCACCTCGAAATGAGGGACTGACCCCCGCCGCGCAACGCGGCGTCTCCTCGGGAAATCAGCACGTTTGCCACTAAATGTGGCGATTCCCTCCTGAGTAGGGGTTTGGTGGCGGAGAAAGGGTGAGGACTTGTGTGAGGCCCGGCCTGGACCCGGCGCTGCTGTGTATCCTGGCCCGCGGAGTAGCTCCGCCGCACCCGAACTCCGTGCCTGGCCGCGGGCTGCCACCGCAGGAGCGGGGATCTCTTTGCCTGTTCTATGGGTTTAGTTCACGGGGCACACGGTCAGTGCTGCAGCTGTGTGCACTCTCATCAGAGTCAGAGTTCGTGTTAATGGTTTTATTACAGATTACATACTTATCTATAAAAATATATACGCAACTCTCCACATTTACATGTAAAGACAGAGTGGTGCTTCTAGAAAGACCCACATTCATGTGTTTACGTGGAGGTGTATTTTTGAAGGCTCGCGTAATCTGTGTTATTTAATGCAAATGTCTATGCGCGATGGCTTGAGTTTGTAACTAAATGACTTTATTTTTCAGATTCACCCAGAGACATAAATAGCTGAGATTCCTGTTTTGAACTAGCAGTAAGACAGGTTTCTTTATCTTGCTTTAACTCACGTACAAAAGTGGGTTCCATTTCACCTCAAAGAGGCTGCAGTATAGAGTGTATTGTTTATCAAAAACGTCCAAGGACCCAAACCATCACAATTTGGTATCACTTTTTTTTTTTTCGTTGATAAAGTCTATGGGTCAGATTTGGTTCATCTTCGATAACAAGAAACACGATCTTGTGAAGCGAAGGGGCTATTTTTATCATGCAGCTGGAAGCTGTCATCAATTCATAACGTTTATTTCGGCTTTAGAACGATAGTATAAAATAGCATGAAGTTTCCAGATGACGCCCGTACTGCAGACAGGATTTTTCAAGTGCAATAAATCAAATTAATTACCTTTTAGATATATAGGATCATACTACCTCTCTATGAAAGTGCTATTAAAAAAATGCTCGGTGTGTACATCTGTGCTGGTGCGTGTGTTTACGTATCGGGACGCGATCACGGAATTAGCTATCTGGGGGTGGCTGGAGTGAGGCAAAGCACATGATGAGCCGTGCGCAGTCTCCCCCGCGTCCACGTACACCACTTCGCGAGATGTGAGCACGGCTTTACTTAGCCAAAACCTGAAAGTTGTGTAATGGCACGAATCAGGAATTTAAGATCCCTTCAGATGCTTCTCTTCCGAAAACCCAGTGAAGAAGACTGCCAAAGGAAAAAATAAAGGAAGGAGACCCTCCCATTCCCTCCACCAAGGGCCCTCCACCCGCTGGGACCATGTGTTTGGTGTTTGCTATCGCCTCTTTCGGGGGAAGCCCGGGGGACAGGGAGAAGGCACGGGGCTGCCGGGCTGGGCCCCGTTCCTAGATGTCGCGACGGTGCGCGGGGGCGGTGTGTGCACCCCAGCGGCGGCCCCGGCGGCGCATGCGCGCCCGCGGCCCGGCTCCACGTGCTGTTGAATATTGATGACTCTCACCGCCTGCCCGCAACCGCGGAAGGTAACCGCGCTTGCATCCGCTCCCGCGCAGGGGAATGCCGTTGCCAGTCCTCCTCCGCGCCCGCCGCTCCTCCATTGCAGCCGGGCCCGGCCCGTCCGGGGCTGCTCCCGCCGTGCCGTCACTCTGTGTGCGTCGGTGCACCCGGGGAAGCACTTGCCCTCTTCCCTGCCTTCCCGGTATGTTGGGCATACGCGACCTCCTTCATTTAACGGGTGCTTTAGCAAATTACTGGTTCTCTCCACGCAACAATTCTCGGCCCCAGTGTCCGCCAGACGAGTTGCTCTTCTTGGGGCTTATGTGGCAAAACGTGATGGGCACAGTCGCCAGCAAAGTACAGTTTCAGGGGAAGGGAGAAAGGTTCTTGTAATGGATTCCTTTCTGTCTCGCTCTTCTTAGTAAAATCTCCTTATACTGTATGGCCCATCGTATTTTATTGCTACTATATCGGCATCGTGTGAAGGATCGAAGGAACAAACGCAGAGTCTTGGCATTTATTCCGTTTGTAGGCTGCAGGGTTGATTTTTTTTTTTTAAACATATAGCAATAATTCCCAGCACTCATTGTTCAGCGGCACAAAGTGATTTTAAAGCCTTTTGTACGGTGGCAAAATTACATCCCATGTTATCAGAAAAGTGCTTCTCCATCTTGCTAATGAAGTGGGTTTTTCTTTCCCTCCAGAGTCCGGCAGGGAGTAGGAAGGGCAGAGGTAGGAGCCCTCGCAGCTCGTGCCTGGCTGCTGGGCGCACTTGGGCGCGTTGCCTTGTCGCGGGTACGGCCGCGGCCGCGCAGGCTGGCCCGGTACCTCCGAAGTTCCCAGAAAGGCCCTTCCGGGCGGAGCAAAACTGGCTGGAAATCGCCCTGCGAAAATTCCCTTTATGCACCCTCTCTCTCCTTCTTTCCCTCCGCCGTAGCACACCTCTCTCCATCGCCTTCTTTCTCGCCCTTGCCCGACGCCACAAATAAACGCGCGCCCATGGGTGCGTGCGTGCTAGGGCTGGGTTGTGCAAGCCCCTCCGAAAACCACCTTGAGTGTCTGTGCCTTTCTCTCCGCCTGGCTGAGTCTCCCTGCCCTCCTCAGCTAACTACAAGAAGCGACAATAAAGCCGATGTCCATCATGTCGCCTGTTCGTTTCAGGAAGGGCAAATTCTGACCTCAATTTCCCAAGTGGAAGCTTACTTTGGGCACGCATTGTGGGCACCACTTACACCAACATTTATATAGATGTGTATGAATGCACATTACCAATTTTTTTACCATTCCAATCATTTTTCACCCTCTTTCTTCCATTTTCCCCCTTAACCGAAGGGGAAACCTTCCCGGAGGTTGCGCGTTGCTCGGAGGGCGTTCAGGGGGACAGTGTCACCCGGGCACACACCTGAGCCACATGCCCCCGCTTGCGCATGAGAACCCTTTCGCATCATTTAACTCCCGTGAAAACTGTTGATGTCCTACAAGTGCGAGGCTGAAACTTTGCATTTAGTGTTCAGGCTGCGTTGCTTACTCCCCCCCACCTTTTCTCCCCTCCTTTCCCCTCTCCCCCGGGTTCATCCCTATGTTGTATTTCCAGAGAATCCCAGCCTCCCCCCGCCCCGGTCAGGGCTGAGACAGACACGGGGCGTGGGCTCCTGCTCCGGGACGGCACCGCGGGGCGTTTGCTGCGGGGGCAGGGGAACTCACTCACTTTTTAGCCAACTGAATCAGGATGAGCTCTATTATTATTCCTATTATTATTGTGGTTGTTATTAGTATATTCAATTAAAAATTATCCCTTTTTAACTTGCAAAGCGCCTGTGAATTTACCTTAAACCTGATTTGTTTCCTAGCCAATGGTGTCAGGGGCCGGCTAGCCTGTACCTCCGGAGAATTAACCCTTGTCGCTAGCTGGAGAGAGGGAGAAGCTGAGGTTTGGCCCTGAGGAGCTGTGTGTGTGTAGATCTGGCACAGCTTTGCTCCCTTAACTCCTGGATCTTTGTTTTGGTGGCGACCAGGGAGAGCAGGGAGCGCTGTGCTCACATTTCCCTCTGGCTTTTACACACACACACGCACACACACAAATCCCCCTTTCCAACTTTCTGCCTTTTGCGCTTTCCTTTCTTTTATTTTTTTCCCCCTACTTCTCAGACCTACTGGCAGCATATGCCGAGAACTAGATCCCCGCCGTGGTAAGTGATGCTTTTCTCCATTGCAAAACTCGCTCTACTCACTGCTCGCTGTCCCAGGGATGGGTGTAGAAGTTGTATTTGTTTGGAACATAATTGCCCAACCCCAGTGGTTTAACGTCAAGCAGCACAGAGTAAAACTATTGTCGTGTATTAGCTCTGAATAGAAGCAAACAGACCAAATAATCATTGCTGGCTCAGACAGTAGCATGGCGCTAATGTAATTCTTTTTAAGTTTGCAAAGCAACTTTTGTTTTTGTTTATTTTTTTTTTTTATGAGGGGGATAGCGAGTCTGTGTTTTGGGTCTGATCTTTATATTTACATTACACACCAGACCATAACAAACTACACAAAGAATGCAGCTGCCATATGTGCTCTGTGAACATACAATTATGATTGGGGGGGTTCTTGCATTCAACCTAAGTGTTGCGGACACACTGATACCACTGTGCAAGGTTCGTGCAATACCTGGAAACTCACTCCAGATTTGGAGGGGGGGAGGGGTTGGAGAAACGTTTCATTTTTAGAACCTCTCTATTCTCTCTCTCTCTCTTTTTTTTTTTTTCCAAATCAACTACAGTAAATGCCTCCCGGACATTTATTTTTAATGTACAGTCTGGAGCTCCGACTGGATCAAATTCACGATTATTCAGATGAGGCTGAATTTGAATAACTTGCTGGTTTCTCTCCCCCGCCCTCCTCCATCACCCTCCCCCTCTTTTTTTTCTTTTCTTTTTTTTTTTTATCCCCCCACTTCTTTTTGTTTTGTTTTGCTTTTGGTTTAAAAATTAAGAAAATGAAGAGAACCAATAGAGTCCGTCTGACCTTTGGCTGACAGTTTAGAAGGAGACAGTTCGCAAATGAGGATTGGATAATTTAGACTCTCTAGTTCTCAGGTTAAAGCTACACTGAACGCCCGGCTCCCACCGAAAGGAGCCGGGGCAGGGGCTACCCTGCTGCCCGGGAGCCCCCAGGGCAGCGGTAGGAGGACGGTCCCGGCAGAGAGGCGCGGAAAGCCGCCGGGCACTGCAAACTTCAGAGCACGTTTCCTATGCCGAAATCCACCCCTGCGTGCCGCTGAGCACCGAGCCCGATACCCGCATGCTAATGATCGCTCTCCCGCAGCTATCCGTTCAGTAGCCGCTCAGAGGCTGCGAGTGCTCACGATTGGCGGTGCCGGGCCCGGCGGCTCTAGCTCTGCGCTACCGCCGTGTCGGTCCGTGCCCAAGGGGCCGGCCCGGCCGCGGAGAGACGAAGCTGGCATGCCCCGAGGCCTCCCCTCTGGCTCGGTTATCGCTCTGCGACGGGGCCGGCTCCGCGGGCGACAGCGAGGATGTGGATCCGGGCAGCAGCCGCGATGCCAGGGTGCCGGCAAGCACAGCCCCCACCCTGCCTTATTAGCTTGTCAGAGTTTATCTCGTTAAGTTGTGCAGGACGTTACTCACATGGCAAGGCACGGGTAAACTCTGGAGAGGACTTAATAAGAAGCTATTGTCAGAACCAAACAAACAAAACACAAATAAAAAAATGAAAGAAAAAGGAAGAAAAAAGGAGAAGGGAAAAAAAAAACCAGAAGGAAACCCCATTTTGTATTTTAAGCGATCATTTGTTGAGCATCTGCAGAAGCTGCTGATCTGCTCAGGCAGGCTTGCCAGGGGATTGCTATTTTAGAGGCAACGGAGCATTTTCCAGGCACAGGCTAAGATCCTTTTTTTTTGCCCACGGGAAGAGGTGAAAGCCATTCCCTCCCCGCAGCGGGACGGAAGGGGGAAGGGGCACGGCAAAGGGCCGATCCTGAGCTCCTTAGGAAAAACTTCCAGCTGAAACAGGACCGCGTTCCCAGCCGACAGCAATTTCCCCCTCTCTAATGAGCCGCCTCTGCTAATAAATGATGCCTTTGCTCAGGTTCCTCAACGGTCTGCAGCTGAGTCCGAGAGTATTTGATACTTTATTTGAAGATGTGTTTTAATAAAACTGCAGTGACGTTGGCATTTTATCATGAGGTTATTGTTTCCAAGTTCCTACTTAATCTATGAAAAGTGTCTGTCCTACCAAACTAGATTCACACCCATGCACTCTTTTCTTCACTTAGACACATTTACCAGCTAAGAACCTGGCTCTACATTGCCCTGAATGATCAGACCATTACTTCGCTGGGGATCTAGCTGTTTCACCCAGATGGGTGTAATTCTGAGCAAACTAAGAAGAAATGCACAAACATACGCTTTTCTGTAATTTTCTACCCCACTCAATTCCCCCAACCCCTTTCCTCCTCCTCCTTCTTTTTATTTCATTTAAAAAAAAAAAAAAAAATTCCTTCTTAGTCAGTCTGTGTTGAGCAATGCATTCAGAAACTTCATTATCTCAAAGGCAGACCTAGGGGTCAGGGACTTTGGGAATAGCTCCCCTTTATTCTGAAACTTTCTAAACCTAGAGCAGGGTTGAACATGTCCTCAAATCTGCACCTTCCGGGAGAAAATGAATGATGTGCCAGACACTTCACTTGCAGCAAAAAAAAATTACAAACCAAGTGCTGTAAGGTTCAGAATTCTTTTTTTCTGGACCGTTTTCTGCACGTATTTTACAGTCAGAAAGTAAAATGGTCACCTCAGAAGCCGAATAAAACCCTGTGCAGGTGTTACTGTATATCTCCTCCTCCATTTTATTTCAAGTAGATTTTACTAACAATTCATAGCACAAAAAAAAATTGGACAGCCACTTTGACAGGATACCTCTGCAGGTTGCAGGCCAAGCAAGCTCAAGCTGCTCATATGTTAGCAATAAACCTGGACTATATTTTTGATAGAAAAACTTTTCCTGTCCCCACACCCACCAAATAGATATTATTTTGCACTTAACCTTTCATCTTCATTTACCTTTTATTTTTGAATGGCAAAAATTTACACCCAAGCCATCATAGAATTTTAGTTACAAAGTTATTGTAAGCTTAAAAAACAACCCAAACCCAAACTTAATAGAGAAAATGTAGTTTCTGCCTCTCCCCTGAAAAAAAAAAATCTATAGTCTAGGAAGTATCCCTATTTGGTAGATAACACAAGTGCTGAATAGGGAAATATTTCCACCAGCTCTGCAATACAAATCAGGAAATGTTATAAAAATGATATGATAGATAAATCAAGAATTTGTAAGTGCAATCACAGCACTTGAGGTTAGTTTTCCTATTTATGAAAATAGATATTTATTTATTCAAAATTGTGTTTTTCTTGTCTTAACTTCTATGTATTTTTGAAAGCTGTTGAACCCCTGGACTTTTGATTATTGGTACCTTTGGCTTAGGAAGTAGGGTTATAATACAGGCAGTTACATATCTAGTCCAAGTGTCTATGTTTAAATCAGAATCATTATCTTTAACACAGGTGAGCGAAGCAGGTTGTTTACTTATGGCAATTTCAATGTCAGTCATATTTTTGAAAAGCCATTTATATTTAGTTATTTGCCTTTATTTACCATTACTGATTGCAGCAGGACTTGCACTGAGGTGACTCTCCCCTGGTGCAAACCTTCAGAATGGTCTGGCTGGTTAGTTTGTTTAAAATATTTGAGATATTTTGTCATAACTATTCCCCCCCCCCCCCCTTTCAATGCTGAATTACTTTCCTGATGTGATATTTGTAGCAGCTGTTTAGTCTGTATGTTTGATCTGGTACATGCTTCCACAAACATTTTTAATCATACAGCAAAGAGCTGAATTTTCCTATAAGGACCAATGGACAAAGGGTGCCAGGAAGCGTAGCTACAGTAAACATTAGGGCTGAAATAGGAGACTGAACCAAAGCACGTTGTAATCAATGGGAGACTCCTGTTGAACAGTATAAACGACTGTACAGGTACAGCACTTTTCATCTCTTTACAATTTTGCTTTGGTTTACAGTACATTATTTACAAGTAACATTCCTGAGCTAGATTAAAATGTATTGATTTATGTCTGGCATAAACGGATCTATGTTCGGATGTAAGTGTCAATAGAAAGGCTGGGCTCGTACTGCAGAGCTGATGGAAATGATATGCAAGGTTCATCTTATCCAAACAATGACTGTTTTTAGGTTATTTCTCAAACTACTGTTCTTCCTAGCTAAAGGTGCATTTTTTTGCATGAACAAGACAACTATCTGAAAGATTTGGTCATGTCCTTTCCAATCAACCATAATTTTCAGCCACATGACTGAAAGTTGAAAACAGACCAGATTATCAAAGCTGTATTCTTCTTTGCCAAGGAGTAATAGAAATGAAGGGCAACACTCCATCTTTCTTACTCCCCGCTTCTCCGGTGCTCACTCCTTCCCCTCCCTTTAGCACCGTTCTGCAAATATCACTTAAGAATTAATTCCCTGCTAATACTGGAACTTGACTGTGAAAAATCTGTTTTCTGCTACAAGAATTCAGAGGCAGTAAACACTGCTACAGCAAATGGAGTGTTTCTGTTGGGATACGCTATAAATGGGTTTTATTCTGTTCCCATTGGAGTCATAAGTTTAGGATCAGATCCTGCTTAATATCATATTTCTCCTTCTCATGATACTTAGTGACTGTAGCAAAAAGCACAGCCATTGAAAAAAAACAAAACCACAACAACCCAACGACCTACCCTTTAAAAAATGCAGACTTATTTATCTATAAAGTCTGAACACCACTGAAATTTTCATTTTCTCCCTTCATTTGCAGAGGACCTGGAGACTCCTTTAGAAATGTAGCTTCATATTTAGACACTCTCTCCTTTTACATTCTATTATGTACTGAAGAGTAGCACATTTAATTAAGAAATCCTAACAAATAAAACTGTACAGTCTTGTCAGTAGCTGCAGAGAAAGGGCCAAATTCTTCCTTTCTTAATCTGGTAAAATTCCCTTTGACATCAGTGCTGTTTTTTACAAAGCTTGGACATGTATTTTAAGACTCCACCAACTACAAGGAAATTGTTTTGCTCTTGCACACAGTGTTTGTCTGCTGGTAGATAGCAGCAATCAGGAAGCTGCATGCACCTCATTTTTCTGGCCATAAATTAGGAAATGTTAAGATGAAATCCTCAACGTTTGAAAAAGCTGTAAACAACCCATTTCTGATATGAAAGCTATGCAAGAATGATCTGGCCATCCTCTTTCAAGCAGGACTAAACTACTGGAGAAGCTCTGAATCCATTCAACTTTTTTTTTTCCCCGCAGCCAAAGCTGACATTAGTTAAAGTATTATTTTACCTGTAGAAGTACGAGGAAAGAGCTTTACAACCCGGATCTGTTTATACTCTGTAGGTCTAGTAGAGGAACAAAATTTCCTTCCTGACATGCCCAAATAAACAGTGGAGCCTATTTCAAGCTCTGCTCAATAAGTGTGTTAAATGCATAAAGTATTTTGAGTAAATGCTACGCAGCTGTTTGGTAGCTTGCAATTACTGTGGTATTGTGTCTGCCTGCGCTCTGTGGACTGCTGTAAACCAAGTGGACACTGCTATTTCTGACACACCGTGTTGCACTTTCTATGAGTCTATAGGTTTTGTTCCCAGTACATGAAAATAATGAACCATTATAAATATTAGATAGTCTTACTCCAGTGTGTGGTGCTGTAAATCTCTGGAGATTCTCAAAAAGACAGTGACAACATGAATGCAATTACACATGATAGTATTTTGTGAGCTAATTCTATAAAGCAGCATCTCAGTTCTGCACTGTCAATGTTGTTTTTTTCACAGCAACTATCAGAATTTCCCATGGAACTTAAAAAAAAAAAAAAAAGATTAATTATTTGCTAAGCCACAAATAAATTTGCACGTGGCTGGAATTAAACAAACAAACAAACAAAAAAAGCCTACCACTGCTCCAGGAGGAGTTTTGCCAGACCAGGATCTCAAGATAGAAGCACTTATTTCAGAGCTCAGATTAAAATGCTGAAATACAGTGATACCTGCCAGGATATATCTGTTCTAGTTGTGCACTGCAACCCTCTGTGCCCTGCAGGGCCTTTATGCTGCCCTCTGCTCTGCAGCGGTTCTAGGCTGGTAAAGGAGAAATATTTCTCCTCTGAACCTTAGTTCAACAGGTGACTTTGAAATGATCTTTGAATTCTTCCACTTGTGTTGATCTGTGATCAATAGCCAACATGGTCCTAGAGAAATACACGCAGGTGTTTTCTTTGAGGCATGCTACTTTCAAATAAGAACCTGGAAAAACAATCGCAGCGTTAGAGGATTCAAAGCAGCTGTTATGATGTAAATCATCTGGGAATTTAAACACAATATTTTTGTAAGATTATTATTGTTTTTTTTGGTGGGGGTGTGTATCAAACAATAAATATGCTTTAGTTGAGACTCAGTGTTTTTCCAGAGGTGTTATTGTTATCAGATGAAAGCGAAACCTTAGAGTACTCCTTATCGACTGATGAGGATTTACTATTTATTTGTAGCTGTGCCAATGCTAACACCCATGTATCTACTCAAGGGAACTTCATGTTTCTCAACACTGAGTGTTGGAACTTACACTGTTGATCCATACCAAGTTATATTTATCTTCTGGGTGTCACCTAGATATTCTCACCAAATTGAATCAGATATACAAAACAACTCCAATATATATATATATATATATATATAAAAGAAACAACCAAAGCAAACAAAAGCCTTTGGTCAGAAAAGCCTGGATGAGGTGCTTAGTGCCATGGTCTAGTTGACTGGCTAGGGCTGGGTGCTAGGTTGGACTGGATGATCTTGGAGGTCTCTTCCAACCTGGTTGATTCTATGATTCTATTATTTACTTTAATATTCATTAAAACCACCATAAGCTTCTCCCCAGAAACTCAGTGGTTACTCCTCATTGCCTGAATGTTGTAAAAGGGCTTTTATAGAAACAAAAATCTGTCCCATTAATTCATTTTTGCCCTTCTGTATGGAGCATTGGTTGGTGCTGGTTCAAGGTGTCAGTTCGTCAGCCTGCTGACTAGAGTATGATTTCACTAATGACTGGGAGGCATGCTGCAGATTACCACGTTTTGCAAATTAGTGAGTAATCAAACAAACACCATAAAAATCAAGGCTACTGCATAATGAAATACACTTTATTAATTTTTTTTTTTTGCAGCCATATATCAGTTTTAATTATTTTTGTTAATCCATTGGTTCTAGCACATGGAGCTGTGGAACTGTGCTTTCCCCCCTTCCCCCGCAAAACCTCTTTAAATTTTAGTGACCAAAGCTCCCTTTTAATATTTAGTCTTTTGTGAGAAGATAGGTGAATGTCTCTTTCTTTAGTGGGGGATATCCTTTCAGAGTTAATCTCTAAGGAGGTTCTATAGTCCTTGGGGCTGGCCTGATTCATCCTCATGGAGATACAGGGCAAGAGTGGCTGTGACCTAGGGAAGGTCACTGGAACTGGGCTGGCTCCTTGTCTGTGTTGGCTTCTAAAGAGCTGATGAAGAGAATGAAACTCATCCCAAGCAGGCTAGAGCAGGAGCCTGACTTGTGTGCTCTTGGTCTCTTACTGAAGGAAATCTCTTTCATTCCTTCACTCCCCTCCTTCTTCCTCCATTTCTGGTCCACAGAGCATGCTGTAGTCCCTGGGGCTGGTCTGATTCACCCTCATAGAGGTACGAGGCAAGAGTAGCTGTGACCTAGGGAAGGTCACTGGAACTGGGCTGGCTCCTTGTCTGTGTTGGCTTCCAAAGAGCTGATGAAGAAAAGGAAACTCATCTCAAGCAGGTTAGAGCAGAAGCCTGACTTGGGTGCTCTTGGTCTCTCACTGGAGGAAATCTCTTTCATTCCTTCACTCCCCTCCTTCCTCCTCCATTTCCAGTCCAGAGAGCATGCCTAGACCATCAATAATACCAAGCCATATCACTTACCATCCTGTTTCTGGTGTACTGTCTAGTACTGAATTAGGGAGTGAAAGCTTCTCTACTTGGTGGCTGTCACCTGTGAGAAGGGCAGCATTTGCTGCCTAATGTATCCCTGTGTTCCCCTCCAAGACATCCAGTTGCAATGCCAGTGGCTGCCTGCTGCACAGCTGGGTAGAAATCATTTGTTTCCTGTCTGTGGGATGAACTTCTGTGCAACACACGTGGCCTTATTTTTCCTCACTTCAGCTTTACTTTTCCATATGCTAGTTTGTTCTGTAATCTTTCAGTTTTTAAACCACTTTCTATTTCTTCCTTATATTTTAAGCTTGATCGATGAATGATCTGCTAAGAGTCTTTGTATTATTGTAAGCTGAAGTTTGGATGGTAGCAGCGACAGGCCACTAACCATAATTGTGTTGCTGTTACCACTGTAACAAATTTGTGTCATTTAGCTGTTTTGAAGCTGGAGAAGTGCATAATGGCAAATGTAGTACTGATGAATATTTATTATACTGCTGTGGGATCTTAGGTTTAAGCAGAAATTCTGTCCTTAAAATTTAGCAGAGTGGATTACACTTGAAAATGGGAGACAATAGTGCAAACAGGGGGGCATTAGGGGACCTCTTGCTGGAAAAAAAGATTTGTGGCTGTTCTATACTTTCAATACTAACAGCACTAAGGATCGTCTTCTTGCAAAGACCGGAGTAGGAGACAGATGCTTGGTCTGACCTTAAGTCAGCACATCAGTGTTTGACAAGATGCTAAGCACCATGTGAGGTACGCAGATTTGCCTCGTTTGATGAAGTACACAGATTTCCCTCATGTGATAATATTCAACTGATTGCAGGTTTATGCTCCAAATATCTGTGTTTCTTGGTGACCTTATTAGAGAAAGGAAAGTTTTAACCTCCTTGTATTGAGCCCGTTCCTGCGTCACACGGCCATGGCAAATAAAGGCTGTGTCCATCGATGCTGATGAGGTTGTTAGGGTATTGCTAACCTACTTGAAGCTCCATTCTGTTGAGACCTCACCTTGAATACTATATCCAGTTCTAGAGTGCATATTACAAGAAGGATATGGATGTGCTGGAGTGTGTCCAGAGAAGGGTCATGAGGGTAATCAGAGGGGTGGAGTATCTCCGCTATGGAGGCAGACTGAGAGAGTTTGGGTTATGCAGTCTGGAGAAGAGAAAGCTCTGAGGAGACCTTACTGTGGCCTTCCAGTGTCTCAAGAGGGCCTGCAAGAAAGCTGGTAAGGGACTTTTCAGGGTGTCAGGTAGCGGAATGGAACAAAACTGCAACCGGGTAGATTCAGATTGGATGTTAGGAAGAACTTCTTCACCGTGAGGGTGGTGAGACACTGAAACAGGTTGCCCAGGGAGGCAGTGGAAGTCCCATCCCTCGAGGCTTTTAAGGCCAGGCTGGATGAGGCTCTGAGCAACCTGATCTAGTGTGAGATGCCCTTACCCATGGCACAGGGAGGCTGGAACTGGATGATATTTGAGGGCCCTTCCAACCCTGCCAATTCTGTGATTTTAATGCTAATAATCTCAATTAATTGGCAGATTCTTCAAGTTTTTTTTTTTCCCAGACAGAATTGAATATAAACCATAGAAAATTGATAAGCGTGAGTCAAAATGCTTCCCTCTACACCATGACCATGCTTTTTTAAAATAGTCATAATCTAGATGCTGATTTTATTTCTTTTTACTCATTTTGGCAATATAGTGTGCATGGGAAACTTGAGATAATGAGTTATATTTAAGATAATGATATTCCTAGAGGCATATCAGCCAGAATTTCTCACATATATAGAGGAGTGGAGTTAGAATGGATCTCGATTTTTAGAAGGTTTCATCTTAATGAGAAATGCAGCTGTTTTATAATCAGTGACTCGCTGCTACTGGTTGAGTGTGAACAATAAAGAAAATCTGAAGTGTTACAATAAAAAAAGCACAGTCTAAATGTGTTGAATCTGACTGTTCATCAGTGCAGCCAGGCACAAACCGGCCTGGTCACGCTTAACCATTCGGCATCAACACGCTTATGCCAAGAATGCTGAAAGTCAAATCATTTTGGGGGTTTAAGTAGGGGGCTAGATCATCTCAAGATCCCTGCAAAACAAACAGCTGACTGTCAGGATGTGATGGTTTGGGTGTCCCCTGCCCCCCACACTTTTAGAAATTACCCAGACTAGACTCAGTTGGCTCTGGAAATTTGAATGAAGCTTGTATTTACAGCTAGCACAATGTACAAGCAGATAGTTACAGTATATACAGATATAGACAGAAATAGACAAGGTAAAAAGGTAATACAGAAACACAACAGCCCTCCCAGAAACCTGAGTCCCCAGGAGGGGCTCCCAACCACCCCTTCACCTTTCCCCTACCCCTCTCAACCTTACCCCAGTCCCAAGGAAGAATGGAGGTTCGGCCAAGAGGATTAAGAAAGCAAAGGTGAAATCAGCCACAAAAGCAAATGAAGGATGAGGTTAGAAAGCAAGATGGAGTTCAGCCAGCAGCCGCAGCTCTCCCCAGCAGGCAAAGCAGAAGAGGACAGCCCAGCACCAAGTGCAGAGCAAAGTGACCTAATCTTTGTCTTTCTTCTTCACACATCTCAGCAAGACTGTGAGCGAAGTAGACCTCACCATTGTTTTAATTTCTCAGCCTATTATCTAGTTCTTCTCACCAAAACATTCTAGCTAGGCTCAAACTAGCACACAGCCATTTGAGCCTAGTTAATGGTTGTGCTTTTCATCTTGGCCAGCGAGGGTGTGCAAAACAGGACTACAAGAAAATCTTAGACATCTCCATGAAAGCATCTCTCAAGGTCATGAAATATGTGCGCTGAAGACAACATGATATTAATTTGACCATAATTTGTGTGAGGCCTTTCAACAAGGCAGTGGAATGCACATTTTAAAGACTTTTCTTCCTTTTTTTTTTTTTTTTTTTTTTTGTCTGTAGTAATTTAATTTCTCAGGAAATGTTGCCATTAATATTTTATTTTGAGCACTGGGGCACAAATGGTATTACCCATGTTTCTCTTTACTCCTGACAGTACACTCGACACCAAACACATGTTCTAGTAGCATGTTTGTCTTCTGTTAAACACCAAGTAGGGTTTCCCCCCCACACACACAGTGTCCCCCTCACTTATAAAAAGCACCAATGTTTAGAAAGGCTGTAAAAACAGCCAGACAGGGAGATGTATGAAAAATGTGGCTTTTTTTTTTCCCAAGTGAAATTAGAAACAGGATCTCTTTAACATGGAAATTTGATTTCTTTACAATTTGAGGACTCATTTCTGCAACTGTCACACATCTAAAATTTCCAGTGAAGCCAGAGAGGCCTTTGAATACAAAGAAACAGCACAATCAAGCTCTAAATATCTATATCTATATATATTCCATATGGTTTTTTTTTGTCTCTCACAGTGATGTAGATGTCATAGTAATTTCATCCAGATAAAACTGTCATCGTTTGATTTTTTTTTACTGTCCTTAATTTGTTAAAAAATAATAAAATCAATAAACCCAATTTCTGAGATCAACTCATCTTTTGTGAGAACATTTAATTAGCATCTCCATTTTTTTTGTAAAGTTTAAACTGAAATGTGAAACACTGCACTGTTGGAACACCCTGGAATGGTATCCTAGATGTATTGTTTGTTTGGAATGGCTTAAAATCACACGACTTTACTGAATTATAACCAGATAAATATATCTAAGCCTGAGGGTAGGAAGTCCTGGCAGCTGAGACATGGTGAACATGCAGTTTGTCCATACTAGATTCTTCTGTCTCCTTTTACTAATAAATCTATTGGAAAGCTTTGTTTTCACTCTCTGCATGATAAATAAAGTCTCTGTCTGTGGTGCCATATTAGCTCTTGGTACTGATGCTTGTAATTCCACCTCCTCTCATGGAGAGATGAGACCTCTGTGAACCAAACCTCACCAGGTCAGGTTTTGTTTGAGTTGATGCCTGTTTCGAAGCAGGGAAAACAAGGCGTATCACAAGTATTATGGGATTGATGAATCACACCTCAGCTTCATAAGGTCATCTGCAACAGTTATTTGAGCTGCCAGAGCACCCACCTCCATTTTTGATTTTCCAGATTGCTTACTTTTATTTTGTATTTAGCCAGTTTAAAATACATTTCTTTTTCCCCCTCCACAATCTGCCTTGCACAAATGAGTTGAGATGAGACTGTAAAAAGTCAGGGTAGCACTCTTTGCATGTTCACACAACTCTCTGTTCAGTTGAACCCTTTGGTAAACAATTTTTCTTGCATGACAGAGCATGTGCTGTGCGGTAGACGTTTTTATGAGGTAGCCTAGGACAGGGCTAATCACATCACCACGTCTCAGGTTTTGACCTTATCACTGTTGTGCAGTGAGCCTAAAAATTGGACACTGGCAGCCACATTGCAGGAAAATAAATGGGAAATGACATTTTAGTTAAAAAGAATAAGTGGGTTTTATTTTATGAAACACAGGGTTATATGACTTTTATTTACTGTTCTTGTATGAGTGTAATTAAATAGCTACTATGTTGCCATGTCAAATGATTAAAAAAAAAAAGAAAAAGAAGGAATGATTTCACTTGCCAGGATCCAGCTCATGGGTTTGCAGCTGTTTTACATTCAGGCCTTTCAATGAAGCCAGTGGAAACTCTACCTGGAAAGCAACAAGAGAAAAACGCTCTTATGTGAAACATTGTTTGTAACATCTGTAATAAAGCAGGCTAAATCTTATCTCTGTCTTCTAAAATCATAAATAGTACTTCAGCTTTTAAAAAGCAGCATTTGTCCTTCTGAAACCTTTTGATGTCAGGCTGCTTTGAGAAAAGCCTAAGTAGACCTCCTCTGTACAGTGGCTTGATCAAGGGGAAAAAATCATTACAATGTCTTATATATATATATATACACACACATCTATACACACACACATATATATATACACACACACATGCATATCTATATCTCTATTTATATCTATATCTCTATATAAAGAAGTAGTATATAAATCCAAGCCTGGTAATTTATTATTAGTATCAGAAACAGAAGAATTTGTTGATGTAACTGTCACTGTTTCCAAAGGGTATAATAATATAAACTTCTTATTAGATTAGATATATATCTAATAAACTAAGATATCTTTTCTATCTATCTATCTATCTATCTATCTATCTCATATATATATAGGCTGCACCTTGTATCCTCACCTCCATAAGAACATATCTGTATCAATAGATATAGATATATACTGGATGATCTTGGAGGTCTATATCTAATAATCTAAGATACCTTACATATATCTATATATCTTCTATCTATCTATCTATCTATCTATCTATCTATCTATCTATCTATCTAATATCTATCTATATCTATCATCTATCTGTGTGGCACAGCTGACTTGCTGGAGGGCAGGGATGCCATCCAGAGGGACCTGGACAGGCTGGAGAGGTGGGCCCAGGCCAACCTCATGACGTTTAACAAGGCCAAGTGTAAGGTCCTGCACCTGGGTTGGTGCAATTCCAGGCACAGATACAGGCTGGGTGGTGAATGGCTGAGAGCAGCCCTGAGGAAAAGGACCTGGGGGTCTGGGTTGACGAAAAGCTCAACATGAGCCTGCAGTGTGCACATGCAGCCCAAACAGCAACCCTGTGCTGGGCTGCATCAAGAGCAGTGTGGCCAGCAGGGCAAGGGAGGGGATTCTCCCCCTTTACTCTGCTCTCCTCAGACCCCACCTGGAGTACTGTGTGCAGTTCTGGAGCCCCCAACACAAGAAGGACATGGAACTGCTGGAGCGGGTCCAGAGGAGAGCCACGAAGATGATCAGAGGGCTGCAGCAGCTCTGCTATGAGGACAGGCTGAGAGAGTTGGGGCTCTGCAGCCTGGAGAAGAGAAGGCTTCGAGGAGACCTTAGAGTGGCTTTCCAGTATCTGAAGGGAGCCTACAGGAAGGCTGGGGAGGGACTATTGACAAGGTCTGGTAATGTCAGGACGAGGGGGAATGGGTTTAAGCTGGAAGAGGGGAGATTTAGACTGGATGTTAGGAGGAAGTTCTTTACAGTGAGGGTGGTAAGACACTGGCACAGGTTGCCCAGGGAGGTTGTGGATGCTTCCTCCCTGGAGGTGTTTAAGGCCAGGCTGGATGAGGCCTTGAGCAGCCTGCTCTAGTGGGAGGTGTCCCTGCCTATGGCAGGGGGTTGGAGCTGGATGATCCTTGAGGTCCCTTCCAACCTAAACCATTCTATGATTCTATGATTCATAGATCTAGATATATATATGCACTGGATAATCTAGGAGGTCTATATCTAATAATCTAAGATACCTTACATATATCTATATATCTTTTATCTATCTATCTATCCATCTAACTATCTATCTATCTATCTAATATCTATCTATATCTATCATCTATCTATAGATCTAGATATATATGCACTGGATGATCGTGGAGGTCTCTTCCAACCCGGTTGATTCTATGATATATCCACACACATACACATGCAGATTGGTGCCATAATCTTCAACAAGCTGTGTTTAAGAATAGAATTTTTCACTACTGCACTAGATGTCTTATTTCCTAGATATCTTGGCAGCTTTTGCAGTGGCAGTTGGACTGTGCAAAGTGAGAGACAAACTTGACAGTAGTGGCAAGGATCTTTCTTAGTATGAAAGGAATGGTTACTTGCAAAATGCTAGGCTGCAGAGGGAGATCTGTTTTGAAGGGCAAATTTGATGCACTTTCCAGTGCAAAACCATTTAAACCAAATGTAATGACAGGCAGCTATATCTGACCCATGTGTGCGACCTGCGGTGCTCACTGTAATACTGCAAACTGTGCTTGGTGCTCAGAAAGTTCTTCTGGAAGTGCTTGTGGTGAGATGTTAAGGCAGGACCTGGAAAAGAAATAAACTCACATTCAGGAGGTATGGCTGCACCATAGTGTGTTTTCTGATTAAACTCTTGACTCTGGTGAAAAATTCTCATCCCTTTCATCCCCTTGTACTTTTTTTTCACACCACTCACCTCTGGCATGGAGCTCCTTGCAGCCCACACAGCTGACACTCACGATGCTGGGTCCTTGTTTCGGCCCTCAGGCAGGCTGGTCCACAGGGTTGCTCAGGTGTCTTCTGACCATCTCTGCTCTAGAAGTCACCTGGAGACCTGCTGCTGAGAGGGGACTTGTGAGGCTAGCTCCAAATAAAGACAGAGGCTGTTTCTGGCTGGAAGAAATGAACAGACAAGGTTTCCTCCCAGCACCTGCCAATCAATCAAATTGAACACACAGGCCAGCGGCCAGCCCTGAAAACACTCAACCATCATTTACACTAACACAGTTATCTTTCCCTGATGTTGTCTGAAAGAAGCAGGTCCCAGATGTTACCTGCTTAATAATTATCCCATTTCCCAAGGACAAAGCTCCCTGCAGCTCCGGCACCAAGGGCCAGGCGGACACCTATGGCGGCTCCTCGGAGCTGCGCTTTGCCATCGGCAGCTGTCGGAGCACATTGAAGGGCTGCGCCTCATATCCTCACCTCCAAGAAGAATAATTCTATTAGGGGGTGATTTTTTCCCCCCAATGTTTTTATTAGATGAAACAGGAGAACCACAGTGCTCTAAAACAAGTATAAACATAATTTTGCTGCCCTTCCTCTTTATTGTGTTGATGACGCCTGTCAGGAAGCAGAGACAAATGATTCAGTCTGAATTTGAGTCCCACAACATGTGACAAATTCTGATGTTTGGAGCAGAGCCTGCTCTGTTTGCTCCATGCATATATGATGCTCTGGGCACAGGATTGCTCACCAGGGTGATTAGTTGTAGTGATATAAGGATGTATGTAACAATGAAGAGGAAATGTCAATGTTTCCTCCTAGCTTTCAGTCTATTGTGTCAAATGAAACAAAAGGGTTGATGACCTCTAGAGCCTAATTCGCATCTCACACAGTTGATGTGGATATTAACCACACTGTAATTGACCTCTCTTGATCTATAACAGAGTGTGCAGACTCAGATTCACTCTGAATTGGACAAGCTTATCCACAACTTCCAGATGTTGACAATGCAATCGGTCCCTAAGTGGAAAGAAAGAGAGGTGTTTCTTCAAGCCCATATTAAATTCCCATGCCTCCAGTCCTTCTTCATTTTAACTTTGCTCACATGCTGCTATGTCACGATGGTAATTTTGAACATTTTGGGGTTTGAGTCATATGTAGAACCCACACCCAACCCCTCAACAAATGGGTGAATAAGATGCTAGATAAAGAGGGTAAACACTTCCACAAGAACTGTTGTAAATAACTGGTCTTAAATAAAAATATATGAAGAAAGCATAAAAAACCTCCTATTAAATGTACCTTTGCTGTTTGCAGTGGAGCACAAGACAGATTTCCAACATTAATTATTTCCACTAGCTTTAAGGCTGAAATATGAATATGTCAGGCATTTAAATACTAATTTACTTTTAAAAAGCCTCTACTTTATTAAAATATCATTATGCATATTGGAAAGTTTGAAGTCAAAGCTATATAGCTGCTGAGGTAGAATTCACATTTATTGTCCACTGAATGTGATGGGAATTGAATTTGTCAGGAAGCTGATTGATATATACAAGTGTTTTGTTTTCAGTGACTGGCACTGCCGAGCTACAACCATCTATCATCTAACAGGTAATTAGTCAGATTTCTCATCATGAGCCTTCAATCCTGCTGTTTTATTATTGAAATACCACAAACCGGTAGGCATCTGAATGCAGCTAAAGTTCTCTGTCATGGTCTTAAGGACAAAGACAACATTTTGCAACTCAGCTGTAGTAAGTTTGAATAGAAGTTACTGAAATGTGAGGCACGATGTTAATATAGATGGAAAAAAAGAGATCCTGGAAAACATCAGCAGCATCGACTTCTTCTCTGCAAAACAACATTTAACATTGAAATATTTAGTCTTGCAATCTACATGTAGGGAAATAGCTCCCTGAACAGAAGGAGGCTGGCTGAGGTGGAAGACTGTTTGGACCTTGGGAGCCTAAGGTAGAAATACCCCTCAGAAGCCTATGTCCCTGTCCCTCCTTGTTGGTGGCAGGTGTCAGCTCCTCTCATATAGGAGCCCCAGATTCTTCCTGGTGGTTCACAGAGAAGCCAGATCTGCTGTTAACGGATTCATGGCGACTCCGATTTGTCTCCAAAGAAAGCAAGGCTTGGCCTCAGTTGAGAGCGGACAGCAGTGGAGTTCGAGGCTCAGGCCACAGCTGGTCTCAAGAGTCTGTGTTTTAAACAAAAACTGTTTTGCTGGGGGATTGTGGAGGGTTTGAGAAATCACCCCCCCGTCCCCAGATTAAATTTACCAGACCAGCTCAGACAGCTTGGAAGTAAGATAAAGCTATATTTACAGCAAGCTAAATTTACAAGCATCTATGCAAAGTATATTTACAATTATATGCAATTTAGAATTCATACAGAAATCAAATCCTCCCGTCTGGACAAATACAACCCAGAAGGGGCCAATGCCACCTTCTTCTTTCCCCCCAGACAGAAAACCAGCAAGATCTCACCTGTTATCCGGTCAGTCAAGGTTAGTACCCTGTGTGGAGGAGTCAGAAAGGCAAAGGAACAGTGACAGAGCCCAGAGCCCAAGAGTCAAGACAGCAAGATCGTTTATACGTTGGCTTTTTAGTCCGATTAACAAACCAATGCATGACACAGATTTTATCATTATTATTCTTTTCCAACCAATGCCCTGCTCATTCAGTCTGTATTCAAAGGAATGTCCAGAAAGTTCCTCTCTTTTGTTTATAATTTAGAATCAGAATAGACTGTTAGCTCTTTAACTGCTGCAGGGATTGAGGTAAGCTCTTCACATACAGTTGAGTGCATATCTGAGCCATTAGCATGCTTTAATAAAAAACGAATAAAATAAAACATTTGACACCACAATTGTTACCTGCATGGCTATGATAAAACATGAGCCAGCAGTGTGCCCAGGTGGCCAAGAGAGCCAATGGCATCCTGGCCTGCATCAGGAATGGTGTGGTCAGCAGGAGCAGGGAGGTCATTCTGCCCCTGTACTCTGCACTGGTTAGACCACACCTCGAGTACTGT
>WAAF01013359.1:169232-228372 GCA_013400475.1 Tricholaema leucomelas
ACTGGAATGGGCTGCCCAGGGAGGTGGTGGAGTCGCCGTCCCTGGAGCTGTTCAAGGCAGGATTGGACGTGGCACTTGGTGCCATGGTCTAGCCTTGAGCTCTGTGGTGAAGGGTTGGACTTGATGATCTGTGAGGTCTCTTCCAACCCTGATGATACTATGATACTATGATGAAATTGCCTTTTTACTTCACACACCCTTCCTCCTTTCTCATCTCTACAGTGTTGGCTGTAAGATGATATAACAGCAGCTGAACAAGAATTCCTAGGTAAGGTCATAGAACAGTAAAAACAAACTGTTGCTAGAGCTTCAGGAGAAGAAGCAATATGACCTGCTTATACTACTAACTGTGCCACACTCCAGATCCTGACTCTGTGTTCAGCATCTACTAGGAAATTGGAAATGTATTGCTGTTCACCCTTCAAATATTGCTTTGGAAACCGAACGCAACTTCATGAACTAATGTTAGTAAAAAGCTTATTCGATGTCTGGTTTGGGACTAATTGATCTCATTCAGCTGCAAAACTCATTCATAACACTGAAACGTCAGCAACGTTGGTGGTGTCAGGAAGTAAAATTTATTTTTGTGGGGGTTTTAAATTTTTTTTTTAAGCTTAATTCTTATGTAAAACAATGTAAATATAGAATAGAATAGAATGAACCAGGTTGGAAGAGACCTCCAAGATCATCCAGTCCAGCCCAGCACCCAGCCCTAGCCAGTCAACTAGACCATAGCACTAAGTGCTTCAGCCAAGCTTTTCTTCAACACCTCCAGGGACAGTGACTCCACCACCTCCCTGGGCAGCCCATTCCAATGCCAATCACTCTCTCTGTCAAGAACTTCCTCCTAACATCCAGCCTATATCTCCCCCAGCACAATTTGAGGCTGTGTCCCCTTGTTCTGTTGCTGGTTGCCTGGGAGAAGAGACCAACCCCCACCTGGCTGCTGCCTCCCTTCAGGTAGTTGTAGACAGCAATGAGGTCACCCCTGAGCTTGACACAACAACCTCTAGATCTCAGAGAGTTGCAAATGTTCTTTTCTAGAGGACTTCCAAATTTTTATACACCTCTGTAACACTGAGTTAGAAATGATCATAGAATCATAGATCAGCCCTATCCTATGCAGAGTGGAGACCTGGGCACAGAGGAACCGGATGAAGTTCAACAAGGACAAGTGCAGAGTCCTGCATCTGGGGAGGAATAATAATCTCCACCAGTACAGGCTGGGAGGTGATCTGCTGGAGAGCAGTCCTGTGGAGAGGGACCTGGGGGTCCTGGTGGCTAACAAGTTAACCATGGCACAGCAATGTGCCCTTGTGGCCAAGAAGGCCAATGGGATCCTGGGGTGTATTAGAAAGAGTGTGTCCAGCAGATCAAGGGAGGTTCTCCTCCCCCTCTACTCTGCCCTGCTGAGACCTCATCTTGAATACTGTGTTCGGTTTTGGGCTCCCCAGTTGAAGAGGGACAGGGATCTGCTGGAGAGGGTCCAGCGGAGGGCTACGAGAATGATTAGGGGACTGGAGAGCATCTTAGGAGGAGAGGCTGAGGGACCTGGGACTTTTTAGTCTGGAGAAGGGAAGACTTAAGAAAGGATTTGATAAATGTTTATAAATATCTGAGAAGTGGTCAGGAAGCGGGGAGACAGGCTCTGCTCACTTGCTCCCTGGGATAGGACAAGGAGCAATGGGTGTAAGTTGCAGCAAAAGAGGTTCTGCCTCAACACAACGGGGAGCTTCTTTACTGTAAGGGTCACAGAGCACTGGAACAGGCTCCCCAGAGAGGTTGTGGAGTCTCCTTCTCTGGAGCCTTTCAAGGCCTATCTGGATGTGTTCCTCTGTGATCTGTGTTAGATAGTATTGTCCCGGTCTGGCAGGGGGATTGGACTTGATGATCTCCTTGGGTCCCTTCTGACCCCTGACATCCTGTGATCCTGTGATCCTGTCTAATCAACCAGACCATGGTACTAAATGCCTCATCCAGTCTTTTCTTGAACACCTCCAGGGACGGTGACTCCACCACCTCCCTGGGCAGCCCATTCCAATGGCGAATCACTCTCTCTGTGAAGAACTTCCTCCTAACATCCAGCCTATAATCCACCATAACTGAAAAAAGTGTTCTTAGTTTATGCAGCAGACCAGGGAAGCCTTGCTAAGCAAGCTAACGAACCATAACAAAACCAGTTTTGGTCCAAAAGGTCAGAACATTTCTAGAGTGAATTAACTGCCCATTGGGTATCATGTGTTTAATGATGGAAGGCATTTGACATTGGTAGGATTCAAATCACAGTGTCCATTATCAGATAATGTATATGTGAATATTGTATTACAGTGTTTAATTTGCAGTTGTTCCTTAAGATTATCTTGTGTTGCTGAGCCAAGGAATTCTGAATCATGAGTTTGTTGCAAGCGCTTGAGCTGACGGTGTCACATGTGAGCAAGAGGCTGAGATGCCATTAACAGTGAAAGAGAGGAGTGTATATAAAAGTGACAGCTGAAATCTGAAGGAAGGTAGCTCTTGTTCCATGGACTAAGTTTAGCATGGATGAGGATCAAAACTTGGGAGTCCTGAATAACCTCAGAAATTTTTGCATAGTGCAATAGAATTTCTGCTTTATGGCTGAGACTTGCTTTTAAAGTAAGAGCTCCAGGCAGAGAGGGCCAAATAATCCCTTAATGGAAAATGCCAATAAAAATCCATCCATGATCTTTTCTTTAGTGCAAGAAGTCTGTTTTACATGTGTGCTAGTTTGAGCCTAGCTAGAATGTTTTGGTGAGAAGAATTAGATCATAGGCTGAGAAATGAAAACAATGGTGAGGTCTACTTCGTCTTGCTGAGATGTGTAAAGAGGAAAAGTAAAAAACAAAAGATAAAGTCACTTTGCTCTGCACTTCGCTTGGAGCACTTCGTGCTGGGCTGTGCCCTCAGCTATTTGCCTGCTGGAGAGCTGAGGCTGCTGGCTGAACTCCATCTTGCTTTCTAACCTCACCCTCCATTTGCTTTGCTGATTCACCTTTGCTTCTTAATCCTCTTGGCTGAGCCTCCATTCTTCTTGGGACTGGGGTAAGGTTGAGAGGGGTAGGGGGAAGGTGAGGGGTGGTTGAGAGCCCCTCCCGGGGACTCAGGTTTCTGGGAGGGGAGTTGTGTTTCTGTATTACCTTTTTACCTTGTCTATTTCTGTATGCAACTGTATATACTGTAAATATCTGCTTGTACATTGTGCCAGCTGTAAATATAAGCTTCATTCAAATTTCCAGAGCCGGCTGAGTCTAGTCTGGGTGATTTCTAAAGTGTGGGGGGTGGGGAACACCCAAACCATCACAACATGGAATTGGGATATGTTATGTGGTTTGGTAAACTTATTCTGTCAAGCTGTTTCTAAACAAGTCCTTTATTTCTTGTGCATTCTTTTTTCCTACAGTCCAGCCCTTACAACCCACCTGGCAACAAGGACAAACTCCTGTCTTGAGAGGATGAAGTGAAAAGAATATGTAAACAAAGATCAGGAGGCATACATGAAATCAGGGTAATTGACAAAAGCCCCCAAACTGGCAGAACATAAGGTGACTGTCAAAGCAGGGAGTAACATATTAGCAGTAATAAATAACCCAGAAATCTCACTTCATGGAAACAAACCAATGTAAACATTAGAGACAGCCAATGCTAAACACTAATTAGATATAATTGCATTTTCAAAATGATTTGAGAACCATTTTCTGGCACTACCCTCCTGGACACCTGGGCAGAAGCAGGCAGCTCACTCTCAGGCTTTGCAAAATGCCAGTGAGGAACCACAGGCCAAATCAGGGAAATGGGATGAAGGAAAATCTCCTCTCAGGCACAGAAGATCCTTGAAGGCTCATATTTGACTCCAAAGATGGCTTTTCCATAGCTTCATCCACGGTTCCCTTTCTTGCACTGAGCCAAAATAGCTTATGGTCCATCCAAGCACAGTCCATCTGGAGAGCTTGGCTGTCTCAAAGACTGACTGGGCCACCAGCAGGGGGTGCTAGACCATGGAGCAACAGCAACGGCTGAAATTTCTCTGCTTTGTTCCAGGTTAACAGCTTTTGCAGGAGCATTTCTAAACAATAGGTCAGAGGCTGTGTTTGCAAATACGAGTTGTAGCCACTGCCTATGCAGCAAACTAGTCAGATGGGATGAGATACTTGTGCTTCAGTGTGTACCTCTGCTACTTGCAAGCAGCTAGAACAAGTTGCTGATGTGATTGCTGACTCTGGCAATGGATGGTATCATTTAAACTACCTGATACTGCTTCAGGCTATGCCTGTTCCTTCCACAAGCAGTTTGCAATGCAGAGTTTAAGAGACCCAGTGTATCAGCATCTTGATTCTTGCTTTACTTTTCTGTCTTGCATCAAGCAAGCATCTAGCTGAGGGCAGGAGACCAGGGCTGGCCTTTAGTAAAATGTCAAGATGTCTTACTCTTAAGTAATTTCCTTTGAACAGTTGTTACATGAGCACTACATGGCTTCCCCTAAATGGCTCTTAACTATCATTTGCATCAATAGCAGTTCCCCCATTATGATCTCGTTGCTCTCTAAATAGAGTAGCCTTGTACAGTCCAAATCCCTTTCTCTCTCCTCCCATCTCCTCAGTGTCTGCTCTCTCCCCAGGTGCTAGTAGTATTCATTATCCATACAGTGCCATCTTCTGCCTGCCACTTGGTAATCAAGAGGTGTGTTAGCCCCAAAACTCAGAGGACTTTGGCTGGTCACTTCTCAGTGCCTAAGATAGGCAGTCCAACGTCACTGGCACAGCATGGGCCAAGGTGCAATGGAAACAGGAAGCTACAGTGATGTTTTGCTGTCTCTTCATAGTCTGCTGCCAGGACCCACTGCCACAGTGGCTTCAGTCCAAACCCCCATACAGCCATAATCAAACAGAACAGGCCTGTAATAGCCAGTACCCTTAAATCCCTTTAATTTGGTGGGTTTGTGGCTTGTCTCTCAATGTGTGGACAGATAATGTACTTACAGTTCTAATTAGACACAAGTACAGAATAAATGGCAGTGATCACATGAGAAGTGACCCATTACAGAGGTCTGGTGGAACAGAAGTGACAGTGGTGGAAGGTCACAGGACAAGATTCTTCCTGTTTCCCAGCTTTACATTCATTTTCATAGAGGTGAGATTGATTTTGAAATGAGGTTTCAAAGCACCAAACCTTTGGAATGAATGCTCAGAACAGATTATTTTTCATTTGATGTCGGTAGATTAGTTAAGCCACTGAAATCTAAAATGAAGGGTAAAGTCAAGCCTGGCAAGTCACTGATGTGTACCTTTCTCTCACAATTTGAGAACAATTTTGGCTTCCTGTTTAGAATGGCATTGTGCAGGCTGGTGTTTCAGAAGATCTGTCAGTCACCTGCTGGTGTCAAAATGGGGCATGTTTCCTGGTGCTTTGATGGGTAAAGAGTCATAGAATCAATCAGATTGGAAAAGACCTCCAAGATCATCCAGTCCAACCTAGCCCCCAGTTCTGTCCAATCAACCAGAACATGGCACTAAGTGCCTCAGCCAGGCTTTTCTTGAACGCCTTCAGGGACAGTGACTCCACCACCTCCCTGGGCAGCCCATTCCAATGCCAATCACTCTCTCTGGCAACAACTTCCTCCTAACATCCAGCCTAGACCTCTCCCAGCACAACTTGAGACTGTGTCCCCTTGTTCTGTTGCTGATTGCCTGGCAGAAGAGACCAACCCCCACCTGGCTACAGCCTCCCTTCAGGTAGCTGTAGACAGCAATGAGGTCATCCCTGAGCCTCCTCTTCCCCAGGCTGCACACCCCCAGCTCCCTCAGCCTCTCCTCACAGGGCTGTGTTCCAGCCCCTCACCAGCTTCGTTGCCCTTCTCTGGACACGTTCCAGTATCTGAACATCTCTCTTGAATTGAGGAGCCCAGAACTGGATACAGGGCTCAAGGTACATTTGAGGTCCCTAGGGATGGCTGGCTAGCCTGTGTCACTTGCTGACACAGTGCATGTTCCACTCACATGAAGGAAAGAACTTGCCCATCATGAGGGGACATGAGGTGTCGATTTTCACTTCTGTGGGTGTGAGGAGCCCTTACTCCCATCTCTACACATGTTCCAGGCTCCAGGCACCTGAACCAAATCCCGTAAAAAGGGCAAGGCTACAAGGTGCCAAGTACCTGGGGCTTAACTAATACCCTTGGGGATAATAACTGACACATTCCCAGAAGGGAATTCTTTCAAGTTCAGTGGCTGTAAAGTGGATAATATATTAACGTTTCAGTATCTTTATTAAATACTTAACAATGTGATTTTTTTTAAGAAGACTATCCTGGCATTGCTGTCTTTTTGCATGTGCTTAGTTACCATTTTAAACAGCTACAAAACAGTGACATGTGGTACCGAAGATTTTCTAAGCATCCCAAAGCAATATATGTGGGTGATATATGACATCCTTCCATAAATCCTAAATTTACACAGTATGCTAATGCTTGATTCCATAATTTCTTTTAAAAATGATTATACCCTGCTGCTAAGAGCAAAGGCATACTAAAATCAGTTTTCTATGCTTTTCCAACAATGAAATGCAAGCCAGCACACCACATAACCAATACTTACCATATGTTAGAAGATAATCCAGTAGGCTTCAGACACTGACATGATTTGCTCATATAAAAATCCCTTTTTTAAAAGGTGGTAACAACAGCCTACCATTTTTTATTATTCCTTTAGTGACCTGCTATAGAAACACCAATATTAAATACAAATATTTTTTATTGTAAACCAATCCAGTCTATTTTTGTGGCTTTTAATGTGGGGATGATTCTGGCTTAGTGGCTGGGGTAGGGGAAAAAGACCTGCAATTAAGTCATTGCGTCGTTCGAAGAAATTCTCAAACCCAGAAAGAATCAAAAGAAGCCTAAAAAGCAGCTTCCAGATTTCTGGTATATTGGAGATGAGATGAAACAGTTCAATTTGGTATTAAAATAATTAAATGCAGTCTAGAAAAACAGCTATAAAATATTTCTGTAGAGCACTGATGGCTCTTAAGTACAGTTCATTGCTTTCCCATTCTGTATCAAATGAGACTTAATATTAAGCACACGCTTAAGTGTTTGCAAATTTGGGGGGACTAAGGGAAGAAAATGTGAAATGCAATTTTTTTACAGTGAAAGGAATGAATGCATCTGACAGGTTAAGATTAAGGCTTTATGCACTAATGTGGCATCTTTCATTGTTACAGAATGATAAGAAAATAGAAAAATTGGATGTAGAAAGTGGAAGGTAGCAAAATACACGAATTCCCTTTCTTTCCACCCCCCCCCCTCCCCAGCCTCACCAGGGAAAACATACTTGATCTCAAGCACTGCTTAGAGGTGGAAAATAAACATTTTTAAAGCTGAGATACTTTCAATTTCCCCCAAATCATTAGGACATCAGGGTTGAACTCTTGGCCCCGCTGAAGTCAGTGATAGACGAATGAGTGGAAAATACAGGTCTAAAAGAAATTTATAGCTATTATCACTAGGCCATTTCTCTCGCATTAGACTTTTAAATACTGTTATCATTTCGAGTCGTGTCATTGCATGATCCTCAGTAAAACATATTTGCACCTGTGAGATAGTGCTTTGTATTTCCTTTTAATGCAAAGATTACGTAATGAATCTCAGCAGGCTGGATTTAATAATAGCCCAGTTTCTCCAGTTATATGCCTCTACGTTTCTGGTGCCCCGTTTCTCTGACCAGACTATTCCAGCTGGACTGCTGGTTAGTTTTATTGAGTAATGGACTGAGCAAAACCAGTAGTTATGAGATACAACTATTCCCAAGGGGAGCGTTTGGCAGTATGTGGAAGTATTTGTAATAGGAGGATCTGGCACGTTTCCAGCCTCTGCAGAAGTGTAGACTCCTCCTTTACTCCCAAAATATGCAAAGGGTTTACAGTCGAGAACAGAGAAATGTGGGAACTCCACAGTCTGACACATTGATCCGCTCCTAAATTGCCCACAACTGCCTACGTGCTTTGGAACACCCTCTGCAAACCCTAACATGTGGATGAAGAGTTAGGGTTTTTTTTTCCTCATTAGTAGCAGAGTGGCTTCTTTTACCCATTATGTATTTTTTTGGGGTGTGATGGTTTGGGTGTTCCCCATGCCCCCCACCCCCAACTTTGGAAAATCACCCAAACTAGACTCAGCAGCTCTGGAAAATTGAATGAAGCTTTATATTTACAGCTCAGGACAATATACAAGCAGATAGTTACAATAGATACAGCTATATACAAAAATAGACAAGTTAAAAAGTAATGCAGAAGCACAACAGCCCTCCCAGAAACCTGAGTCCCCAGGAGGGGCTCCCAACCACCCTTCCACCTTCTCCCACCCCTCTACCTTACCCCAGACTCTGCCTTACACTTCAAGGTAAGTTGGAGGGTCAGCCAGGGGGGTTAGGAAGCAAATGGATTAGTCAGGCAGGTTAGAGAGAGAAGTGCAGCCCACAAAGCCCAGAGAGAGACTCTGTTATCTATGTTTATGTTCTTGTTCTTATATATACAACTACCCGAAGGGAGGTTGTAGCCAGGTGGGGGTTGGTCTCTTCTCCCAGGCAACCAGCAACAGAACAAGGGGACACAGTCTCAGGTTGTGCTGGGGGAAGTATAGGCTGGATGTTAGGAGGAAGTTCTTCACAGACAGAGTGATTGGCATTGGAATGGGCTGCCCAGGGAGGTGGTGGAGTCACCATCCCTGGAGGTGTTCAAGCAAAGCCTGGAAGAGGCACTTAGTGCCATGGTCTAGATGACTGGATAGGGCTGGGTGCTAGGTTGGACTGGCTGATCTTGGAGGTCTCTTCCAACCTGTTTGATTCTATGGTTCTATGAGTCTATCTCAGCAAGCCTATGAGTGAAGTAGACATCACCATTGTTTCCTTTTCACAGCCTATCATCTAATTCTTGTCACCAAAACATTCTAGCCAGGCTCAAACTAGCACATTTGGCCAGATCCTCAGCTGGTGTTAACCAGTATAACTGTTGATCTTGATGGAACTACTCACATTGTTATCAGTCATAATTTTGGGTATTTGATTTTCTGTCATTTTACAATGACACACTGGAAATTACAAATGGTGAACCCATATTTGAATATTTAGAGCTACATAGTTAAAGTAAGACTTTTGATGAGAGCAGTAAATTAAGCACAGAAAGTAATTTTGAACTAGTTTTTTTTTTTTTTTAAAGGGACAAAGTATGGTTCATTCTTTTGCTGCTGGGGTACTTTTGTGCAAATATATTTAACATTGCTGAGAGGATTCTACTGTAGTATAATCCCATGGAAATGAATAGCTACATTACACAACACTATCTAGCCAAGTAGTATCTTTTGGTTCCACCTCTGGAAGGCATCACAGGTCATATGAATGCAGACCAGTGTCTGTTAAAGGGTAAGAGTCAAAAGAAGAGACACAGAAATATGTTAGCCTGTCTTATCCTTGAAAGGCTGCCCATGTTCTTCATGCCTTCTGCTGCTTTGCTCAATCAACTTTCAATGATTCACATGAATCATGGAGTTGTAGAATCAGTCAGGGTTGGAAGGGACCACAAGGATCATCTAGCTCCAACCCCCCTGCCACAGGCAGGGACACCCTACCCTAGATCAGGCTGTCCAGAGGCTCATCCAGCCTGGCCTTAAACACCTCTAGGGATGGGGGCTCAACCACCTCCCTGGGCAACCCATTCTAGGCTCTCACCACTCTCATGCTGAAGAACTTCCTTCTCACGTCCAGTCTGGCATGACGTGGCTTTAACTTCTTTTTCTTGGTCCGTTCTCGGAAGGTCTGGGGACCTTTCTGGAGTCATTAGAGTAACATTTCCACAGCGTGGACACTACATACAAAAACTTCCATACCTGCTAGGGCCTTCTGTGAGACTGTGGTGGGTAAAAGGAGAGTGGCAGGAAGCCCTGGAAGGGGTCATGTAGAGTACTGTGCACAGTCAAAACTCACATGTTGTTAAGGAGGGGGCTGAATCTGGGTTTGGGGTGAAATGCAATAAGGCTGATGTAAATTTGCCCAAACTTACTTACAAGTAACCCACACAAATTCTACAATGTGGTTGGTAAAACTGTTTTTGCTGAACGTCTATATACATTCAAATGACTTAGGAGAAGTCTTTAGAAACATTTATGACTAGAGAGACTGGCAGCACAAACTGCCTCTGGAAGGTCAAGCAGAAACTTTCACCAACTTGAGTAAAGAGAGTTAGGGACAAAAGTCTCAATGTTTGCGCTCCAAAAGCGTAAGCACGAAAATATACACACAGTGAAAGCCAGGTGGTGGACCTCACACGGTAATGATGCGGTGGGGCTTTGCTGCTGGCTCAGTCCAAACTGAGCACGCTGTCTGAGAAGGCCCACGGGCATGAGACAGGTCTTCCGTGGCTCTCGGAACGTCATAGGGTGTTCAGCAGCCACCTGGGCGAAGCAGGGTGGAGGTTTGCGGGCTGGAGTAGTCTGATTGAGTGCTGTGTAAGGCAAGGAGTCGGCCCTCGGGCTGGCAGGGCGGGCTGGAGCGGCGGGACGGCAAGTCCCAACGTCGAAACCCGCTGGGTCGGTACCTGAGTTCAGGCTCGATCAGGCGCAGTCAGGCTGCCAGTCGTAGGCAAGTCCCTACTGCCGTGGCACACGGCGGCAGGTAAGGCAAACAGGCGGCGAACAAAACAAAAGCAGCAGCAGGCAGTGAACAAGCAGGCAGAGGTGAGCGGTGAGCACCTTGTTCACCTGGATTGTCCTATTTATCAGATGTGGGCCGAGACTGATGGTGCTTTGGCCACGATATCATCCAGTCGGCTTTTGGCAGTCGGCCCAAACATGCCAAATCGGGAAGGGTCCACAGGCCTGGCTCCCTCAGACATGGGAAGAGCACAGGCCTGGCACCTGGCAGGCCATAAGCTGGGCACCTGGGCTTACACAACCACCTTACACAACCTGGGCCCTGGGCAGGCCAGGCTGTACTGCGCCAGGCCCTTTGTGCCCCTTCATGTCCGTTCCTGTGTTTACTTCTGGTATGGCAGTTAGAATCTTAGAATCATACAACCAGCCAGGTTGGAAGAGACCTCCAAGCTCATCCAGTCCAACCTAGCACCCAGCTCTGTCCANCCAGGCCCCTCACCAGCTTCGTTGCCCTTCTCCAGGCATGTTCCAGTATCTGAACATCTCTCTTGAATTGAGGAGCCCAGAACTGGACACAGCACTCAAGGTGTGTCCTGACCAGTGCTGAGTACAGGGGCAGAATAACCTCCCTTGTCCTGCTGGCCACACTTTTCCTGATCCAGACCAGGATGCCATTGGCTCTCTTGGCCACCTGGGCACACTGCTGGCTCATCTTCAGCTACTATGTACCAGTACCCCCAGGTCCCTTTCTGCCTGGCTGCTCTCCAGCCACTCTGTCCCCAGCCTGTAGCACTGCTTAGGGTTGTTGTGGCCAAAGTGCAGAACCCTGCACTTGGCCTTGTTCAATCTCATCCCATTGGCCTCCGCCCACCCATCCAGCCTGTCTAGGTCCCTCTGCAGGGCTCTCCTCCCTTCCAACAGATCAACACCTGCTCCTATCTTGGTATCATCTGCAAACTTACTGATGCTGGACTCAATCTCCTGGTCTAGATCATCAATAAAGATATTGAACAGGTAAATATGTATGAGACTATTTTGGGCCTAGGGGCCCTCCATGGCACATGTTCTTTTTGTTACAACCTACTTTATGAAAGAGAACAGCAAGCCTATGCTTTTCTGTAGTGCTGGAAAAGAAATTACGTTGTATTAATCATTTATAACTTCAGGTTATAAATGTACACTCTGGGAAAAAGTGTCCCACAAAGGAATATCCACAGAAAAAGGATATGAATGTCCAAAGACAGGATTACTACATTTGAGAAAAGAGAACGGTACAATAATCTCAGCAAAATTTATGACATGAAGACTTGGATGCCACTTTCAGAACATTTAAACGTGTAATCCCTGCTGCAGACAACCCCAAATCCTGCCCTGGTAGAAATACTGTCTGTGCACATATTTCAAATGAGTGAATGAACCCACATGTGGTGGTGTGCTGGAATTCAGGGAGGAGTTTTAGACACGTTGGGATTTTTAACTCCTTTACAAAATCAAAGCACCTAAACTGCCTGAGGCACTTAGTGCTGGTCTAGTTGATTGGATAGGGCTGGATGATAGGTTGGCCTGGATGATCTTAGAGGTCTCTTCCAATTTGGTTCATTCTATGATTCTAAGATCTTAGGATTCTATGATTCTATTTATTGAAGGACTCGTGTGATTTCAGTGTAAGCAGGTGTGGATCTGTTGGAGGGTAGGAGAGCTCTGCAGAGGGACCTAGACAGGCTGGATCGGTGGCAGAGGCCAGTGGGATGAGATTTAACAAGGCCAAGTGCAGGGTTCTACATTTTGGCCACAACAACCCCAAGCAGCACTACAGGCTGGGGACAGAGTGGCTGGAGAGCAGCCAGGCAGAGAGGGACCTGGGGGTACTGGTGGATAGTAGCTGAAGATGAGCCAGCAGTGTGCCCAGGTGGCCAAGAGAGCCAATGGCATNGAGTGATTGGCATTGGAATGGGCTGCCCAGGGAGGTGGTGGAGTCACTGTCCCTGGAAGTGTTCAAGAAAAGCCTGGATGAGGCACTTAGTGCCATGGTCTAGTTGACTGGACAGAGCTGGGTGTTAGGTTGGACTGGATGACCTTGGAGTTCTCTTCCAATCTGATTGATTCTATGATTCTAAGCCTCCACTTAGCTATGAAAACGTGTGTGTTCTTGTGTAACTTTGAGAGTGTTAGGAAATTCTGGCTTGAACATTCATTTCCAATGATCACCTTATCAAATTTTCCTATTGTTCATTCTCTGGATGCATTCCTCTCTGACCTGAGCTAGATTATGGTCCTAGTCTGGCAGGGGGGTTGGACTCCATGATCTCTTCGGTTCCCTTCCAACCGCTGACATCCTGTGATCCTGTGAATGCAGGAAGAGCCTTGGGGTGGTTAAAGTCATTTATGAATCGGAGGAGATGTGCGCTGTGTGAAACAGGCCTGTAGTGTGTCTCCTTGGGGGCACCTGAGGTAGCACAACTATTTGCCAATGTGATCCTGTCACTTTCCAAAACAGTGATTGATTTACAGCTTAATGAACCATAGTAAAATGAAAGCCTGTCCCTCGTAGTCACCTGGATCATGCTGTCACAGATGAGACTGATTAGTCACATAGGCTGAGAAGCGTACTACTAGCAAACTCATACCCCTGCATTTCAGTCACACAGGGATTTACTTCCCAGCTGCTTTCAGTGAGAGTTGCATGGCTACTCTCATTAAAAAAAGGAAACAGATCCCCAGTCTGTTCTTGGGGATCTTTCTGTGGAACCAGGAATTATGCTAGCAGTGAGAGCATTGACTCAGAAAGCTGCAAGGGAGAGGAGATTAGGTAAATATTGTGTCTTTCCCAAACCACAAGGAAGATATAGTCCCTCTTACATAGAAACTGGTAAAGTATGATGGAAGCCAGCGGTCAAGGGTGCGTAATTATGCCAACAAAACAAACTCAATTGTTAGGAAGTTTGAATAATCTTTCAATACAGAGTATATCAAATGTTTCCTATGCCACTTTCCCCTTATTTTCCTGTCTGTGCCTTGATATTTATACTTGTTTTACAAGCAGGTTATCACTGCAGCAGCTATAAAATGTGTTCTACAAATACAGATTCCTTCTGCTATTTCTGGGATGTGATCTTGCAGTTCATTGCAAGGTCAACTGTTAGAAAAGTGGCTCCTGGAGAATTTCAGTGAGCCTCTGTGTGTGCAAAAACGGCAGTCTGCGAGGCTTAGTGGGAATAGACTGTGGTTTGTACAGAGGCAGCACTCAACCCAGATACATGGTACTTCAGAATCATGGAATCATTTAGGTTGGAAGGGATTCTTAAAGGGCCCTTTATGGTCCTCCTCTGCAACAGGCTAATGTCCTTGTGCTGAGGGCTCCAGAGCTGGATGCAGTACTCCAGATGAGGTCTCACCAGAGCAGAACAGAGTGGCAGAATCATCTCCCTTGACTTGCTGGCCACTCTCCTTTTGATACAGCCCAGGATGCAATTTGCCTTCTGGACTGTGAGTGCACATTGCTGGCTCAAGTTCACCTTTTCATCCATCTGTATCACTGAGTCCTTCTCTGAAGGGCTTTTCTCAATCACATCATCCTGCACCCTGTATTGAGATTGATGATTGCCTGATCCAGGTGCATGACCTTGCACTTGGCCTTGTTGAATCTCCTAGGGTTCATAAAGGCACACTTTTTGAGTTTGTCCTACACTCTGTGGATGGTATCCTGTCAACTGCACCACTTAGCTTGGTGTCATCTGCAAGCTTACTAAGGGTTGCCACTCCACTTTGCTGTCTATGTCATTAAGGAAGATATTAAACAGTACAAGAGGGATGTGGAGATGCTGGAGTGTGTCCAGAGAAGGGCCATGAGGATGATCAGAGGGCTGGAGCACCTCTGCTATGAGGACACACTGAAAGAGTTGGGGCTGTTCAGTCTGGAGAAGAGGAGGCTCCCAGGTGACCTTCTTGTGGCCTTCCAGTATCTGAAGGGGGCCTACAAAAAAGCTGGGGTGAGACGTTTTAGGCTGTCAGGGAGTGACAGGGCTAGGGGGAAATGGAGCAAAGCTGGAGATGGGGACATTCAGACTGGATGTGAGGAGAAAGTTGTTCATCATGAGAGTGGTGAGAGCCTGGAATGGGTTGCCCAGGGAGGTGGTTGAGGCCTCATTCCTGGAGGTGTTTAAGGCCAGGCTGGATGAGGCTGTGGCCAGCCTGATCTATGGTAGGGAGTCCCTGCCCATGGCAGGGGGGTTGGAACTAGCTGATCCTTGTGGTCCCTTCCAACCCTGACTGATTCTATGATTCTATGATTCTAGTACTGGTAACAGTACAGATGCCCAAGGGACAGATTTCCCTTTGGACATTGAGCCCCTGAGCACTATCCTCTGAATGCCACTATCCAATTTATTACCCACCAAGCAGTCCAACCATCAAGTTCATTTCTCTCCAATTCTGAGTGTGGTTGGTCATAGAGAATTTGCAGAAGTCCAGACAGATGCCATTCCTAGCGCCACATAGAGCGATAATGTCAATACAGATACACCTTACAACCACCTATGTTACATGAATCCTTTTTCTTCTGCTTCTTGGTTCCTAAGTGTAGCATAGAAACTTTGAAATGCATTCACTTGTTTGATCTTTCGTGATCAGTTGAAACGCAGAGTTCAGGTTAAGTTCATTTTAATATCTGGGATAAAAGTTCTATCTACATTGAGTCCTGAAGAGCAACAGAAGTATCCACAAGCAGAAAAAAAAAACCCTGATCTCTGCAGAAGGCAGAAAATTCTTGAGAATCAGCTCAAAGCTTTGTCTACCTGTATAATGTTTGCTGGAGTAGCTTTATCAGCAGACCTTCCTCAGGTAGATTCACTGTATAGCAGCAAAAATGTCTTCTGTCAGCATAGCTTCTGCTAGTTCCCTAAGAGGAAAACTATGCTGACAAAAGGACATTTTTTTTGACAGTAGGAATGTTTGTCTTTATAACACCAACATTACAACTGCTGTGTGACAGAGATACAGCAACTAAAAAGCCAACTTTCCTGGGAGCATCTATTGGAAGAGAGACACATCTCAAAACTTATCTCCCTTTTCAAGAGCAAGATGCATCTCTTACTTAGTCTTTGTTGCCATAAACACTTAACATTGTATATTTCCCATTTTGAAATCAGAGAAAACCAAAAGCCTTCATCCATGGATCTTGCACTTCAGACAACTCTTTCCCTGTGGAGGAGGAGGGCCATGGAGCACTGCAGGCAGCTGCTGTGAATCATCCCTCAGCCTGTACCACTCAAAGATCCTCACATAGTGTAAGAAGAGTTGCAGCAAGATTTATGCAGAGCACCTATGATAAACCCCTTACAGTTCTCTTTGTGGTATCTGTGGTCAAACTGACACAGATGTGTGCACATTTTAAAGGCATGGTCATTGAATTTCGTCAACTTGTGCTTTGTTAAATCATCAGTGAAAATGTATTTGAACCTTTCAGGCTAGGGCTGATATGCAACAACCCTGAAGCAGCCTACCTCAGCCAGTGTGTGCTAGTTTGGGCCTAGCTGGGATATTTTGGTGAGAAGAATTAGATGATAGGCTGTGAGAAGGAAACAATGGTGATGGCTGCTGCACTCATAGGCTTGCTGAGATGTATAAGAACAAGAACTCAGACACAGGTAATGGAGTTGCTCTCTGACTTTTGGGCTGTACTTCTCTCTGTCTAACCTAACCTGCTGTCTGTGTGACTAATCCTTCTGCTTCCTAACTCCCCTGGCCAACCCTCCAAACTCATCTTAAATGTAAGACAAAGTCTGGGGTAAGGTAGAGGGGTGGGGAGAAGGTGGAAGGGTGGTTGAGAGCACCTCCTGGGGACTCTGGTTTCTGGAAGGGCTGTTGTGTTTCTGTATTATTGTTTAAACTTGTATATTTTATATATATATATATATATATTTGGAACATCTGCTTGTATATTGTGCTAAGCTGTAAATGTAGCTTCATTCTTCAGTTTCCAGCAGCTGAATCTAGTCTGGGTGATTTTCTTAAGTGTGTGTGTTTGTGGGGTGGGGTCAGGTAACACCCAAACCGTTGTTATTGAACAAGCACTGTGTGATGGTTTGGCTGTTACCCAAGCTTTCTCACAGAAGCAAATGCCTTAATTTCCACCCCCCCTCCACACTGTTGATAACACCCCAACCATTACTGTGTGATGGTTTGGGTGTTACCCAAGTTTTGCACAGAAGCAAACACCTTGATTTCCCCCCCCTTGCACTGTTGATAACACCCAAACTATTACTGTGTGATGGTTTGGCCGTTACCCAGGCTTTCTCATAGAAGCAAACACCTTGATTTCCCCCCCCTTGCACTGTTGATAACACCCAAACTATTACTGTGTGATGGTTTGGGTGTTACCCAAGTTTTTCATAGAAGCAAACACCTTGATTTCCCCCCCCTCACGCTGTTGGTAATATCCCAACCATTACTGTGTGATGGTTTGGGTGTTACCCAAGTTTTTCATAGAAGCAAACACCTTGATTTCCCCCTGCTACTGTTGGTAACACCCCAACCATTCCTGTGTGATGGTTTGGCTGTTACCCAAGCTTTCTCATAGAAGCAAACAGCTTGATTTTTTTTCCCCACCACAAAGCCTTGTCCTTTCACAAGTCTCAGTCTACCTGTTGTTATATTAAAGATCCATCTCCACTGTCCATTCTGAGACAGCTTTCTGATTAAGCACGCTGTACAGCCATAGGATGGTTCTTTGCTGGATTTCATCCTACTGTCACATAAGAACCTGAAGAGCTAAGTATGGCAGCTAAACTTCAGTTGGCATGCTTTGAACATGTGATTGCCATCATTTCACATAAAGCTAAGCAATCAGCAGGAGTCCTAATCATTACTAGATAGTTTACTTTCACACTATTTTTCATACAGTACTTTATTTTGGAATTCATATTGCTGAATGGCTTTGTAAAGATTAAATTAGACAATGTAATGATAATCAAGACAGTGTGCTGACTGTAGAAGAAGTAATTTGATTCCCTGAGAATTTTTGTGAGAGGGAGGGAACAAGACCCAAAAGTTTCAAGTAACTCAGAGGTTTGAGGAGGAGGAGGAGGAGGAGGAGGAAGGGATGGAATTAAACAGTAAAAGCAGAAGACTGCAAAAGATCTAAGTACCTCAGAAGGGATTAATTGAAAGAAAGGTCTGAAAATGAAAATTGAAAACAACTCTGTATTTCTTTTAATCAAAAGAGAACAAAGGTTACATCACAGAGTTTTGGTTACATAGGAAAACAGCAGCAGGCGAGGACAATCAAAAGCATAGGCAGAAAGTGAAAAAAAAAGGAAGGTAATAAAAAGTAAGAAGCCCCCAAACAGAACTCATAAAATAGAAAGAGAAAAAAAGCCCTAGAGGAGGAATTAATATACCCCTGTTTTGGCATTAGCACTTTCAAGGAAGCTCTAGCCAAATGTCAGAGTGCCACTGGAATCAATGGGTTACTGTGTTGGTGTGGATATCAACCAGTTCTGTGCAGTTTGCAGGCTCTTGGCTAAGATGTGAAGCTATCATCACCTTAACCACTGTGCTTGTATCTTATATCACATTTCCCCATCTGGATTCTGTTGGTAGGGTTGTTTTTTTTTTTGTCTCTTACACTAGCAGCCTCTTTGGATTGTCTCTTCCAAATATTCAGCACTTAGCACAACGGAACATTGCTCCTGCCTTCAACTTAGAAAAGTAATAATTACTTCTATAATTTTAATCAATGGGATGAGATTTAACAAGGCCAAGAGCAGGGTTCTGCACTTTGGCTACAACAACCCCAAGCAGTGCTACAGGCTGGGGACAGAGTGGCTGGAGAGCAGCCAGGCAGAAAGGGACCTGGGGGTACTGGTGGATAGTAGCTGAAGATGAGCCAGCAGTGTGCCCAGGTGGCTGGGAGAGACAATGGCATCCTGGTCTGGATCAGCAGCAGTGTGGCCAGCAGGACAAGGGAGGTTATTCTTCCGCTGTACTCAGCACTGGTCAGGCCACACCTTGAGTACTGTGTCCAGTTCTGGGCTCCTCAATTCAAGAGAGATTTTGAGGTACTGGAATGTGTCCAGAGAAGGGCAGCAAGGCTGGTGAGGGGCCTGGAGCACAGCCCTGTGAGGAGAGGCTGAGGAAGCTGGGGGTGTGCAGCCTGGAGAAGAGAAGGCTCAGGGGTGACCTCATTGCTGTCTACAACTACCTGAAGGGAGGCTGTAGCCAGGTGGGGGTTGGTCTCTTCTCCCAGGCAACCAGCAACAAAATGAGGAGACAGTCTCAGGTTGTGCCGGGAGAGGTCTAGGCTGGATGTTAGGAGTAAGTTGTTGGCAGAGAGAGTGATTGGCATTGGAATGGGCTGCCCAGGGAGGTGGTGGAGTCACCATCCCTGGAGGTGTTCAAGAAAAGCCTGGCTGAGGCACTTAGTGCCATGGTCTGGTTGACTGGGCAGGGCTGGGTGCTAGGTTGGACTGGATGAACTCTTCCAGCCTGGTTGATTCTAAGATTTTATGATTCTATGAATATTTGCACCACCTTTTCATCCCTGGACAACATAGCATTGCTCTTTGATATTGGACATTGCCCATCAATGTAAATCACAGAACTGAGGTGATAGCAATGAATGGAGATATTTAATTAAGAGCTATAATGGGTTAAAGAGAGAACATCCTTGTGACTTTTAAACATGGAGCAGTGTGCTTACAAGTATTCTAAAGTGCTAATTTCATGTTTATGACTGCATCTTTTTCACTTTGAAATCAGTAAGAAAAAACAGGCTGAATTATCAGGAAATAGTAAATGCAATCTCAGTGCTATCCATACTGTGTTTATGGGTTTACAGAACCTGTCAGTTTAAAAGCTGTTCTAAGATCCTAAGAAAAAGGCCATGGAAAGTCTATTCTGAATGGTTACAGCACCAATGTGCTTGGAGGTAAGCAAAGTAATCTAGCAGTGAGCTCTGACTAAGAGGTACAACTATGACTTCCTCTGCACAGTAATATTGCTGGGCAGTAAGTGGCTGGAGAGCAGCCCTGAGGAGAGGGACTTGGGGGTGCTGCTGGATGAGAAGCTCAACATGAGCCAGCAGTGTGCACTTGCAGCCCAGAGGGCTAACCAGAGTCTGGGCTGCATCAGGAGAAGTGTGGCCAGCTGGGCAAGGGAGGTGATTCTCCCCCTCTACTCCACTCTGGTAAGACCCCACCTGGAGTACTGCATCCAGTTCTGGAGCCCGTAGTACAAGAAGGATGTGGAGATGCTGGAGCATGCCCAGAGAAGGGCCATGAGGATGATCAGAGGGCTGGAGCCCCTCTGCTATGAGGCAGACTGAAAGAGTTNAGAAAGTTGTTCATCATGAGAGTGGTGAGAGCCTGGCATGGGTTGCCCAGGGAGGTGGTTGAGTCTCCATCCCTGGAGGTGTTTAAGGCCAGGCTGGCTGAGGCTGCGGGCAGCCTGATCTAGGGTAGGGTGTCCCTGCCCATGGCAGGGGGGGTTGGAACTCGATGATCCTTGTGGTCCCTTCCAACCCTGACTGATTCTGTGATTCTATACTGTTTAACCATACAGCTGTACTGATACTGCCATGTCCCTTCAGACCTCTCCATCTGGAGAAAGGCAGAAGACAGATCTGCTTTGATTTAATACATAAATATAAATTTTTAAGGTACTTCACATGGGCACAATCCACAGCAACTCAACAATGTATAAATTATGAGATCATGATATTTCTGTCAGTCAAGATGGGGTACACAGGTAATCCTAGAAAGCTGAAGATTGACAAAAACCATATGGATAACTCTTTAAACTGTTAGTTATTAACAAAAGAAACATAGGAAGCCACTGGGGAGACCTAATTGAATTTATATTTTTACAGAGTTGTTGAAGATAGGTATCTGGACATGCTGGAGCAAAAGTTTACATCTATAGTTAGTACATTCACAGAGGTTGAGTAAAAAATTCAAGAGTCTAGAATTAAAACAGTCCTAAACTGATATTAGGTTTGGAATCATAGAATCAGTCAGGGTTGGAAGAGAACACAAGGATCAACCACAATACCTTTCTCTCAAAATTGGAGAGAAATGAATTTGATGGTTGGGTTGCTTGGTGGGTAATAAATTGGATAGTGGCATTCAGAGGATAGTGCTCAGGGGCTCAATGTCCAAAGGGAAATCTGTCCCTTGGGTGTCTGTACTGTTACTAGTACTAGAATCATAGAATCAGTCAGGGTTGGAAGGGACCACAAGGATCATCCAGTTCCAACCCCCTGCCATGGCCAGGGACGCCCTACCCTAGAGCAGGCTGACCAGAGCCTCATCCAGCTTGACCTTAAACACCTCCTGGGATGGGGCCTCAACCACCTCCCTGGGCAACCCATTCCAGGCTCTCACCACTCTCATGCTGGACAACTTCCTCCTCACGTCCAGTCTGAATCTCCCCACCTCCAGCTTTGCTCCATTCTCCCTAGTCCTGCCACTACCTAATTAAGTTTCCTAATCATGCATGACTATGCAAGCAATAGTCACAATTGTCTGCTGGAGTCAGAGCTTTTAGTTAGGCAGTGCCTGTGAATAATCAAGCATTTTTTGCTTAGAAGCCTGAATTTGAACATAACAGTCTTGATGCTGGAGGCATCTGTGGCAGTGTTTGTTTTATTTGCATGTCTCTCTGTTTGAAAAGTTAAGTATTGTAATTGATATTGTAGTAAAAGCTGGATTTCACATTTTAAAACTTGTCTTATTTGGAGAGCTTGCTATAAGCAACAGGTCTAGAAAAGGTGATCTTAAAGCTCTGGTCAACCTGGGTTCTTCTTACAGGCAGATGTATTTTCTCTGGCTTTACTCATATGTGAAAAAGAGGAGGCTCAGGGGTGACCTCATTGCTGTCTACAACTACCTGAAGGGAGGCTGTAGCCAGGTGGGGTTTGGTCTCTTCTGTTAGGCAACCAGCAATAGAACAAGGGGACACAGTTTCAAGTTGTGCCAGGGGAGGTCTAGGCTGGATGTTAGGAGGAAGTTGCTGCCAGAGGGAGTGATTGGCATTAGAATGGGCTGCCCAGGGAGGTGATGGAGTCACAGTCACTGGAGGTGTTGAAGAAAAGCCTGGATGGGGCACTTAGTGCCATGGTCTGGTTGATTGGACAAGGCTGGGTGCTAGGTTGGACTGGATGATCTTGGAGGTCTCTTCCAACCTGAAAAAAAGAAAAAAAGAAAAAAAAAAAAAAAGAAATAACACAAGTGCCTGTCTATAGGAGACCCTGTACTTCAATTAGTTGAAGATAATGTCTGGTTAGTTTAGTGTTATAATAACAAGGGCAAAATATTAATAAGTCTATAGCTTTACATATCAATTTTAGAAGGGACTTTCATGACTAAGGCACAGAAGCTGTGTGCCACACAGGTCAAATCATATCCTGTCACATATGAGAATCTAAAATATCTGTCTTTGTGCTTAGCTGGAGTTGGTTCAAATTCACTGTGGTCCACATGTGAAGAGCAGAACTTGATAACAGCTGAGCTGTGACAGGAAACACAATGAGTTCTGCGGGTGCTAATAGACATGAAGCAATAGGGCAGGCCAATGCATCCGTGTCATCAGCTCTGGGTTGAGCAGACTGGCCTTGAGTGAAAGTCCCCAGACACCCACTGCTTGCATGGCCACCAGACAACTGTGAGCATTTCAGAGGGATCTTTGCACGTGGAGTGCTGGCAAATGAAGATCTTGCTATGTTAAACTGCCATAAATTATTGAGACTGGGTTTGTAGAAAGAGGTATTATTGGTTTACTAGCCCAAATGAGAGCATCAGGAAAACCATAGAGGTTTCAGTTCTCCTGTAGGAACTGTTGAAGCCTTGTGTGCTAGGATCTTGTCTGTCTTAATCAACTGCTATGTTGGACTAATGAAAAGAAAAATTCTATCCTCATTGTGTTGGTTTGAGGCTAATTTGAATATTCTAATGAGAGAAATTAGATCATTGGTTGTAAAAAGGAAACAATGATGAGGTCTATACCATTCATTGGTTCGCTGAAAGGGATCAAAAGCCAGTGTAAATAGTTTGTTCTTTTACCTCAGAGCCTTTGTTTCTTCCACTTCTCCTTTGCTCCACTCTAATGTCTTCCACTAACAGGTGATGAGTAAGCTTTGCTGGCTGTCTGTTTGGGAGAGAGAGAGGATGGCTTTGAGCCCCTTTTGAGCTTCTTTTGTTTTTCTGAAAGGGAGTTTGGGTTTCTGTACTATTTATTTGTATATAATATTAAATACTTGCATATATACACAGTACATTTACTTGTAAATCTAGCTTTGCTGTAAATACAGCTTCATCTTACTTCCAAGACACCTGAACTGGTCTGGTAATTTTCGTTGTGTGTGTGTGTGAAGTTTCTGAACCCACTACACTTATTCTTCCTTGTTCATATGCTTTAGTTATCATGCAAACCCATGGTGCTGCTGTAGGTGTAGTAGAGCAGAAAGCATAGGTTGCTGACTAGTGGATGTCAAGGAGAGCAGCAGAGAGGGCGTTTGTATTTCTAGAGCTGAGACTACCAGTCTCTGTCCAGACCAAGCTCTGTTTTCTCTGAGGCTTACATTGATGCACAGTCATTTGAGAGCAAGCTTGCTGACACCACTCAGTAGCAGACTTGTATGCCACAGAGAAGAACATTTGCAAGGTTTACCCAAATGGGAGAGGAGCTCTGTCCCTCCAGCAGCCAATTACCCTCACTCATCTAAGGTGTTGCAGAGAGATTATCTTTTATGGTCCAGTGGACAGCAATGTAAGTATTTTTTAATGCAACAGCTAGCAGGACTGTCTTATTTCTGAAATACCAGAATTCATGAAGCAAAACTAAAATCTTCCACTTCTTCCAAACCCAAAGAGAGCCTATATAAAAGGTATCTTTTTACACTGGAGCCTGATAAAATTTCAAATCTTCCATTTCTTCCAAACCCAAAGAAAGCTCATATAAAAGAATCATAGAATCATAGAATCAACCAGGTTGGAAAGGACCTCCAAGACCATCCAGTCCAACCTAGCACCCAGTTCTGTCCAATCAACCAGAACATGGCACTAAGTGCCTCAGCCAGGCTTTTCTTCAACACCTCCAGAGACAGCAACTCCACCACCTCCCTGGGCAGCCCATTCCAATGCCAATCACTCTCTCTGCCAACAACTTCCTCCTAACATCCAGCCTAGATCTCCCCTGGCACAACTTGAGACTGTGTCCCCTTGTTCTGTTGCTGGTTGCCTGGCAGAAGAGACCACCCCCCACCTGGCTACAGCCTCCCTTCAGGGTATATTTTTAGACTGGAGCCTGATGAAACTTCATTAAATGGATTTCTCTGTTTAATTGTCTGAATCATCTTTTTTTTTTCTAGCCTAGTATGAAAACATTCAGGTAGATTTATATTAGTTGCATTAGAAAAAGTGGAGATAGGTAGTAAAGATTATATTTATGTGCATAAGATAGAAGACAACAACACATGGAGAGAAAAGATATACGACTGGCTGGAAGCATTGCAAGCTAAGACTTAGCTAACTTGCCACATGTGTACATCACATAAGCAGCTGAAAATATTTAATAGTGAAGGCTTACACAAGTACAGTGTATTTGATTTAAGATAGAGTGTATGCAGCTGGTACAAATTTAAGTACTATTTTCTTTTCTTGTTGGTGACACTGAAGCAAAAGAGTACTCACACCTAAAATGACCTAAAACATACCTATATTAAAGACAGGATACAATGAGGTGCAACACTGAAGTTACAATGAATGTATGTGTGAGGAAAACTCCTACATTTTCTCAAAGGCTAGATATGGATTTCATTACAGATAAGCCTCTCTCTCTGACCCTGCAACTTTCTTACTCAAGGACTTACTTAAAATGGTTTCCCAAAGAAGGCTACCTAGCATGAAACTGATTTTATGCTTTCAGGAGGACACACAAATCACCAACTCTGTTTTGGGTACCACAATTTTCAAGTGTGTTATCCATCACAGGATGTTAGGGATTGGAAGGGACCAAGTCCAATCCCCCTGCCGGAGCAGGACAATCCTATCTAACACAGATCACAGAGGAACACATCCAGACAGGCCTTGAAAGGCTTCAGAGAAGGAGACTCCACAACCTCCCTGGGGAGCCTGTTCCAGTGCACACCCATTGCTCCTTGTTTTATCCTAGGCAGCAGTGAGCAGAGCCTGTCTCCCTCCTTCCTGACCAGTCCTCAGATATTTATAAACATTTATCAAATCCCCTCTAAGTCTTCTCTTTTCTAGATTAAAAAGTCCCAAGTCTCTCAGCCTCTCCTCATAAGATGCCCTCCAGTCCCCTAATCATCCTTGTAGCCCTCCACTGGCCTCTCTCCAGCAGATCCCTGTCCCTTTCAAACTGGGGATGGGATCCATGTTTTGTTGGAGATTTTTTAATGTGTATTTTTAAATGGTTTTGAAATAAGGGTGGCTGAACAATAAATATTGTCACTTATAATGCTTTCAGTGCCCTCAAAGCTTGCTTACTATAGAGTTTGATTTCCCATACACTCAGAATCTAATTTATTTATACAAAAGCATCCTCCACAAAAAGTAGTGAGAAAGGCTTTGCAGAAAGATAAAGAAAAGGAATGTTTTGCACAGTCTGCCACAGTGGCTTGCGAGAAGACCAAAATGAAAACCAATCTCTGAAGATGAAGTACCAGGGATATAACAAAATCAGTAACAAAGGTGAAATAACAGCAGAATTATTTTTAAAACCTAGATTGAGTTTAGGGACCAGAGAAAAAGAGAGGAGGGAAAGGAAAAGAACGGAAAGGAAAAAGAAATGGGAAAGGGAATTGGAAACTTTTCAGATGAGATTTACAAACAAAACCATTTCCAGGAGAGGGAAATGTGGCCAGCAGGATAAGGGAGGTTATTCTGCCCCTGTACTCAGCATTGGTCAGGCCACATCTTGAGTCCTGTGTCCAGTTCTGGGCTCCTCAATTTAAGAAAGATGCTGAGATAGTGGAACACCTCCAGAGAAGGGTGACAAAGCTGGTGAGGGGCCTGGAGCACAGCCCTATTAGGAGAGGCCGAGGGAGCTGGGGGTGTGCAGCCTGGAGAAGAGTAGGCTCAAGGCAGACCTCATTGCTGTCTACAACTACCTGAAGGGAGGTTGCACCCAGGTGGGCGTTGGTCTCTTCTGCCAGGCAACTAGCAACAGAACAAGGGGACACAGCCTCAAGTTGTGCCATGGGAGGTCTAGGCTGGATGTTAGGAGGAAGTTCTTGCCAAGGAGAATGATTGGCATTGGAATGGGCTGCCCAGGGAGGTGGTGGAGTCACCGTCCCCGGAGGTGTTCAAGAAAAGCCTGGCTGAGGCACTCAGTGCCATGGTCTGGTTGATTGGATAGGACTGGGTGCTAGGTTGGACTGGCTGATCTTGGAGGTCTCTTCCAACCTGGTTGATTCTATGATTCTATGATTCTATGTAATTGTACTGTACCCATTCAGAATAGATTTAGCTTGGTACTCAAATGGTACCTAGTATCATAAAATCTGCTGTACTCAGGAAACATAATTCACAGGCACACTGGATCTCTTCTGAGAACTTTCTAAGCTTGCTAATTTACACTTTGTAATCTTTTAAACTTGTCTTATTTTACTTAAAACGTTCATTTTGTCTTATCCTCTCTTCTCTCCATCTTAAATCTTTAGGTAAAGTAAAATATAAAGGAGAAAAGAAGAGGAAATAAATGTCTTAAGAGAAATAAGACCAATCTAAACCCCAGGATGGGTGTAAAATCCTGTTTAATGGAGTCCATTAAATATGGGGATGAGAGAGAGAAATGGGGCAGTTATCTTTGTGCTACCACTCCATCCATGTTCTTTGAACAAGTCTGCACAATGACACTTGAATGAAAGCCTAAGTAAATTCTGGTTGATAACTGCATGGAACAAATGTGGAACAAAGGAGCTAAGTTCTACTCTTTATATGTCAGAAGAATGAACTTGTTGCTGCTTGATCAATTCCTTGTCCTTCACTAGTGCTTGAGTTCCTCCTTTTACTGAAAGAGCACACAACATTGCAGCTCAGGATTGTGTTCTATTTCCTGACCTTTGGCATTTTTATTTTGGGGCAGAGATTTAAAGGAGTTAATATGGGAAGCAGTTTTTTTCTCTTGCTTTGTGTCTTTTAAATAGCAGAGTCTATTTCTTTCTCATTGAGCCAGCCTCAACTATGTGTTTGTAAAAAAAACCCCATTTGGTAACAGGATTAATTCATCCTACATGTAACTACGCTGGAAGACAATAATGTTACACAAGAGATGAGTTTGCAGAATATATAACTCTTGTAGGGACAAAAGGAATTCTTTCTAGAGCTGTGTGAAAGGTTTATGATACATTCCTGACTTAGTATATTGCTACAAATCTGAATGCTAGAGCACATGGGCCTTTCTGCACGACTACTTAATGTGAAGCCAGGCTCAAGTGTTGTACCATTGAGCCTTATTTTAAGGAAAAGTCATTTGATTATGCTTGTGCTGAGGGTGTATAAAGCTTTGCTTGCTCCTGGGAAGTACTTCTCTCAATATTTGCAGTGCACACAAAATTAGGTAAATCCACCCAGCTGCACATCAAGAGCAGTTCTCATGGATGCCTGTGCCATGAAGCTGCCTGACTGTACAGGTTTTTGAGGGCTGAGTGAAGTGATGGGAAGATGGAGACCTGCTAAGGCTATGTGACCTCTGTCCCTGTTCTAATATTCTGCTCTTTACAATAGTATCTGCTAAGACAGTGCCATTAAAATGTTAAACAGTGCCACTCGCTTCTGTTCTTTCCTTCCTGTCCCCCAGCAGAGAGTCACGTTTTGCTTTGCATGAGTTTTTGTTCTGTTTTTAACTGTATGCACCCATACACATTTATAGAATCATAGCATCAGTCAGGGTTGGAAGGGACCACAAGGATCATCCAGTTCCAACCCCCCTGCCATGGCCAGGGACACCCTACCCTAGATCAGGCTGGCCACAGCCTCAGCCAGCCTGGCCTTAAACACCTCTAGGGACGGGGCCTCAACCACCTCCCTGGGCAACCCATTCCAAGCTCTCACCACTCTCATGCTGAACAACTTCCTCCTCACGTCCAGCCTGAACCTACCCATCTCCAGCTTTGCTCCATTCCCCCTAGTCCTGTCACTCCCTGATATCCTGAAAAGTCCCTCCCCAGCTTTTTTGTAGGCCCCCTTCAGATACAAGAAGGTCACCTGAGAGCCTCCTCTTCTCCATTTACGATGTTATGCACCACGTAGTGGCTCCCTGAGTTCAAACCCTGTCTGCAGCAAACATATTCTGTGAACGTGGCATGTTTGGTTTGTGTGCTGAGGAGGTAATGTCACGCACTGGATAGTGCAGTAACTCAAGACCCAGAATCCCGAATCTTGGCTGTTCTGTCAACCTGCTGCAAAGAACCCAGGCAAATCACTTGACCCAGATTCCCAAAGATAGATAAGCACCTAAGATCTTTAAATACTGACGTCCAGGACAGATTTATCTGGAGTGCTGCAGGTGATTCATAAGCAATCCTGTGATGAGGTTGCAGCTAGGTGACTGGGTAGCTTTCACTCCTGCTTTTTAAGCTATGTTTGTGCTTCATCTACATCCACCATTCATCTATATCCACCTTTTCAGCTCCATCCAAGTCCTTAAACAATGCATGATGCAAAGGATGCCAACATTTCTGCTGTGTGTATGAGAAAAGCATGGAAAAGCTTTTCTATGGTTGGTGGCCTAGAAGCCCTGAAGAGGGAATTTTAAATGAGTTGCTCCGCTGCCATGAGATGGTTCAATGGTGTGGCTCTATTCAGAGGATCTGTAAGCCAGAGATTTAGGGAACATGGAGGCAGAGAAGTGGGGGTTACCTGGGGCACTTGCAGGTTAGGAAATCAGTCTATGATGGTGAAAATGCAGGTTTAAATACCTAATCCAAACCGATAAGCTAGGAATGGTTTGGCCACAAATCTCATATAAGTGTTCAAACTGGTAAACTACCACGTAAGGTTTGAAATACCTTGCCCTTTCTTTTGGGAATTGATGGGTAGAAGGAAGATCAAGCATGGTGATCTATCAAGCATTTATGTCTGAGAGCTTAAGCTCTCAGGATAAAATGAATATGCTCTAACCCCATCCGTTACCCTCTGTGCTCCAGAAAGTCGCATGCAACTCCTCATCCAGCTCCTTCCTCACTGTCCTGTGTCCTGAGGGGCAAGGCTGGGTGCATAATTTTCACCAAGAGCAATAAAAAGCATCAATAAGGAGGAGAAAGGCAGCATACAGTTAAATGCAGTGATGTCTTGTGTGTCTGAAGAACTGTCTGTGTGTCCTAGCTCCCAGCTTTTTGCCATCTAAAGAAAGGGGATGCTCCCCAAGGCAATATTTGTGTGTGTAGAGACACAGCAGAGCAGAACCTTGAGCCTTGATGCCAAAAAAAGCATGGAAAATTTCTAGCATGAGGTAAGCCATTTGGATGGGAAGTTCCTTGAGAGGAAGTGGCACACAGATGCCAGGCTCCTTGGAGAATTGCAGTAAGAATTTACAGTTGGTGCACAAAATACCCATTCATGTAATTCAGCCCTGGACATGTTCTGTGTAAGGTTTCAGAACAGTTACTGACCTCAGTTTCTCACAATATTCAAAGAGGTAAAAGCATCTTAGTAGGCTGAACATGACCCAGCAGTGTGCCCAGGAGAGCCAGTGGCATCCTGGCCTAGGAGGTTATTCTGCCTCTGTATTCAGCACTGGTCAGGCCACACCTTGAGTCCTGTGTCCAGTTCTGGGCTCCTCAATTCAAGAAAGATGCTGAGATAGTGGACCACAGCCAGAGAAGGGTGACAAAGCTGGTGAGGGACCTGGAGCACAGCCCTGTGAGGAGAGGCTGAGGGAGCTGGGGGTGTGCAGCCTGGAGAAGAGGAGGCTCAGAGGTGACCTCATTGCTGTCTACAACTACCTGAAGGGAGGCTGTAGCCAGGGGGGGATTGGTCTCTTCTGCCTGGCAGCCAGCAACAGAACAAGGGGACAAAGTCTCAAGTTGTGCCAGGGGAGGTCTAGGCTGGATGTTAGGAGGAAGTTGTTGGCAGAGAGAGTGATTGGCATTGGAATGGGCTGCCCAGGGAGGTGGTGGAGTTGCTGTTCCTGGAGGTGTTGAAGAAAAGCCTGGCTGAGGCACTTAGTGCCATGGTCTAGTTGCTTGGCTAGGGCTGGGTGCTAGGTTGGACTGGATGATCTTGCAGTTCTCTTCCAACCCAATCGATGCTATGATTCTATCCAGAGCTCCTTGATGGGCTGGAGAAGTCTGATATCTTGCAGCATGGAGTCCAGGTTAAAAAGAAAACCCACACATGTTTTTATGAGTAGGTCTGGAAGTGAAACAGCTGACTACCTCTTTCAGCACAGGCTTTTATACATGGTTGTAGGGTATCTGGGAATCCATGAATCCACACTCACATCTGCACACTTAGAAGCATGATGCTGGAGGCCCAATGTATATATTTAAACTGCATCTACGAACCTCGTAGAAAAACATTAAATCAGCAAAATGAAAGGAAAGAAAGCCAAACAAAAAAGAGACATAAAAATGAGCTGGCTACTCTAAGCCACAGATACAGTAATTATTTCAGTCTTTTGCTTAGGGGTGTACCAACTGTTTACAATTTACTGTTTGGCAAGCTGGGTGTTCTCATTTCCCTCATGGTTCAGGAGTCAAAAACATATGCTACCTTTAGTAATGAACTCTTCTAAGATTTGAAACTATCCATATTCATGTCACAAGAAATGTTTACACAAGAGCAAAATGCTCCAACATCAAAATAAATCAGTAACATCTCAGAGTTTATATTTCCATATGTTTCTTTGGCATAATAAAGCAAGGGAAAGGGCCTGCTGCTGTAAAATGGAGTTTAATTAAAAGCAAAAGCAAAAAAAAACACCAAACAACCCACCTCAACACCCAAACTTTATCAGAAACCATGTCCATCTCAAAATCATGCAGAATAATGCAGAGTTTCAACCTATTCTAAAGATGTATCATCTATCAATAGAAAGAAGAAAACGTAATATAACCATATCCTCTACACACCTTGCATATTTTCCATCTCCTGTGCATAAATTATCCATTCATTTTCATAATTATGGTAACATTCTCGTTTTCACATAAACTGCTATTACTCCTGGGTACCAGTAAGCACCCAGGCTACATGCTAATTACATTTTCTTTTTTATAATGTTATCTATTTATCAAATTTAGTTCCTTAATGGAAATTAATAGAGTAGGGCGCTGCAATGGAAAAAAAACCACAACCAGATATAATATGGTGGTTTGTGTGTTTGTAAAGGGTTTGTTTTATTCAGGCTGCAAGGGGTTCGAGTGCTCCATTGGTGATGGGAAGATGGAGATCAGCTAAGGCTATGTGACCTCTGTCCCTGTTCTGATATTCTGCTCTTTACAATAGCATCTGCTAAGACAGTGCCATTAAAATGTTAAACAGTGCCACTCGCTTCTGTTCTTTCCTTCCTGTCCCCCAGCAGAGAGTCACACTTTGCTTTGCATGAGTTTTTGTTCTGTTTTTAACTGTATGCACCCATACACATTTATAGAATCATAGAATCAGTCAGGGTTGGAAGGGACCACAAGGATCATCCAGTTCCAACCCCCCTGCCATGGCCAGGGACACCCTACCCTAGAGCAAGCTGGACACAGCCTCAGCCAGCCTGGCCTTAAACACTTCCAGGGATGGGACCTCAATCATCTCCCTGGGCAACCCAGTCCAGGCTCTCACCACTCTCATGCTGAACAACTTCCTCCTCATGTCCAGCCTGAATCTACCCATCTCCAGCTTTGCTCCATTCCCCCTAGTCCTGTCACTCCCTGACAGACTAAAAGGTCCCTCCCCAGTTTTTTTGTAGGCCTCCTTCAGATACTGAAAGGCCACAAGAAGGTCACCTGGGAGCCTCCTCTTCTCCAGACTGAAATAGGTTGTACGAAATGGGTCGTAAAATTACTGTCCAGGAGATGGACAGGAAGGAGTTAATCAGCTTCGTTTGCTAGAGGAAGGGCCACAGCTGTCTTGACTGCATGCAGGGATATTCAGGGTAGCCAGCTGTGGGGATTTAATTGATTCACCCACCAGTCTATAAAGGAGGGTGCCACAGGGTAACTCTAAATCCTGTCCTGCTTCAAGAAGGTGAATGTAATTTGGCTTGGCTATTGCAAAAAGACCTTAAGCAGGAGTGACTAGCTGAGTAAATGCTTAATATTCTTGTTTTCTTCTGACTGTCAAGTGAGGAAAGGAAGGTTTTCTACATTCATTTGAAAAAAGGGGATGCTCTGTCTGATTTTCTTATCCTTTCTTGTTCTGCTTTTTAATGGAGCCTGGTGGTGTTCTTGCCCAAATCTACAATCAGGGCAGAAAGCAAGCCTGGACTGAAGAGAGATAAATTGAAGGAAAGATGTACCTGACTCAAGTGCAGCAAATGAAGATGAGTGTGAGGATGGGTGTGAGCAGGAGTAGGGAACAAGACATTGTGTGGGATGCCTGAAGAAATCTCCTTGCCTGTACACACAAAAGGGTGAGTTAACAGTGTCAAGGAGTTTTGTCTTTCAGACCTGCAGTGTACCTCCTTCTATCTTGTTTTTCAGATGAATGCAGTAGAAAGTTTGTTTACTTTCCCTGTACACTTGAATACTTTAAACATTAGGGTTTATTAGTGCCTGTCTTGTCTTAGGATGCATATCCCTTCTTTATCTCAGAATCAGAGCACTGTCAGCAATCTGTAAGCTGTTCTACAAGGGCAGCAGTGATGTTTAACTGCCTTCTCTAAGAACTAGCTTTGGTTGCACTGATTTGAGCCCCCTCACCTGACTGCTTCCATCTATCTCAAGGTTTTACAGGTTTAAGCATAGTAATTTGCCTTGGGAAATAGAGTTTGGTAATAGTAAGAACCTGAACATGAATGTAAAGTATTTACACCAAGCAATACCTTGTTTTGAATGCCACATCACATTTAGTTGTTACATATCCCGTTTCTACTGTGCTTTAGAAATGCTCTGTGTATTTCAGCCATTACTTAACAGCTCCTTGTGTCTCCTCTGGCAGTAACTTTGCTATAGTTGCAATGTGACTCAGCTTTTGCTGGGCTCCAGAAAGAGGATATCACAGGCTTCATTCAGTAACGCCCATCCAAATGGCATGTTGTGTCTGAGGAAGGATTGCTGGTAATTAACACAATGCCTTTCTTGTCTAGCACCTCAGTCTATCAGTTATACAACTTTCCTCAGTGGTAAGGGTCTCTGGGATGCTTTGCACAAGTCCAGGAAAGAGCCATAAGCCTCACCTGTGTGAAGTGCAAGACACTAAGAAGCTCTTGCAAAGTGTCATATTTGAACAGCTTCCAGTCAGCATCTCCCTTAGCATTACAGGCATGTTGCCTGAATTTACTGGAGTGAAGGCTGGGATGTGTTCATCTTCCCACAGCAACAAGCACACTCTAACACTTTTTGAGGTGTTGGTAGTTTGTCAAGAAGGAATCTAAAAGTTGGCTATTATTGGTGTTTTGAAACTTTTCACAAGGGATTTTTGCAGGAAGTCCTGCTTCTGCAGAGACAATATGTTGGCTCAGGATATTGTCATGGTTGAAAGCTTTTCAGTCCATATCCCCCCCTCCCCTTTTAGGTTTTAAAAGCTCACTTATCTTTTGCTTTCCTTATGGCCAGCTCTTGTCTGTGAAATACCCTATGTATTCAGAATGCTCAGCGAAGTGTTAATCATTGACACAGGAGATGTTCCAAGTGCTGCGAGTCCTGTACGCTAGCCAAGGTCTCATCATCCCATGAAATCTGTTCCAGATTCTCTGGCTATAATTTATTTGCTGGATTATTCTTCATTAATCCCTGACAGCCTGCCTCACTGATGTATGGACAAGGAAGGAGATGGCACTTGCTCATCTCTGTGGTGAACAGAATACTGAGCAGCGATGTGGTTGCTGATGGCAACCTGTGTTTGTTTATTGGCCAAGATTTGCCAAAAGGTCGTTGGCAGCACCCTGTTGCACTGCAGCCTCCTGTGTTTCTGGGGACACAGAGGCTTGAGAGCCTTCCACACAGCCTTTCCACTTCCCCCCTCAGAGCCAAGGGATTGTTCAACTAGGTTCAGTGTGTTTCTGTACGATCCCAGGCATAATCCATTATAAAATTGAGAGCCCGCCAGTCAGCCTTAAACTGTGTAAAACCCAAATTGGATCTAACTCACAGGAATGGTTCAGATAAGCAGTCTTGTACATGTGAGATTATCTCTAAACCGACTTATATTCTGAGTTTACCTCCTGCTATTAGACTCTTAGTTGCCCTTGGATCATAGCACAGCCCAGTGAAGCATCATCTTTCCTCTTGTGATTGCGCTCTTTCAAGCGCTGGCTTTGCTCAGAAACATGGTGTGTGTTGAGTAATTTTGTTATAATGCTAAGTAATAATTCAATAAGGGCAACTGCAGCAATAATTTAGGCAGAGGGCTTGCCTAGAGTAATTCTTTTCCCAACAGTGGCTGAAACTGGGTATCAAGGGAAGATTATACAGTAGGCAAAAGGCAAATGTATAACATTTATCCACTGAGTATTCTTCTGGCTTCTAACTGTTCTTCCAGACCACTGTGACTATTTACTAATCCTTTCTAGACCTCTTTTCAAAGTACTTAGTAAGCTTGCTCCTGAACCCAGTAAAGATTTGCTTCTGTTGCATCTTTTGGCAAGATTTGACACAATTTTGCTACCTACAAAAGAAGAATTGTTTTGTTTTGAACTTGGATCAATTAGCTTCCTTTGGTCCCTATTTCCTGTATTGAAGGAAGCAATGAACAATCCATCTCTCTGCATCTCATGGTTGCTCATGGTGCTGTGAACCTCCATTGTTTTTCCTCCTAAGCTGTCTTCTTTCCAGGATGAAAAGCATAGCTGACTGAGTCATTCCTTGTATGGAAACCATTTTCATTGTCCTTCTCCAAATATTTTCCAGTTCTAAGACATTTTTTTTTGTCTTTCAGATGGAAGACTTGTAAATAAACACAGTTTGCAAGGCATAGGAGAACATGGCTTTACACAGTGAAAGAAGAGAGCTTTCTCTTTCTTTCCATTCCATTCTTACTAGGTTACAAAATTTGAACTTTTCTAGATGTTGCCAAGCACTTGCCTGACATTTCTATGATAGCATAACTGCAAGACCTCATGTCTGAGTGATAATGACTATCTCAGGGTCAGGCACTTCAAACGTGGAACAAGATCAGGCCATACCTTGAGTGCTGTGTCCAGTTCTGGGCTCCTCAATTCAAGAGAGATGAGATACTGGAATGCTTCCAAAGAAGGATGACAAAGCTGGTGAGAGGCCTGGAGCACAGCCCTGTGAGGAGAGGCTGAGGGAATTGGGGGAGTGCAGCCTGCAGAACAGGAAGCTCAGGGCAGACCTCATTGCTGTCTACAACTACTTGAAGGGAGGCTGTAGCCAGGTGGGGGTCAGTTTCCTTTCCCAGGCAACCAGCAACAGAACAAGGGGACACAGTCTCAAGCTGTGCCAGGGGAGGTCTAGGCTGGATGTTAGGAGGAAGTTCTTGCCAGAGAGAGTGCTTTGCATTGGAATGGGCTGTCCAGGGAGGTGGTGGAGTTGCCGTCCCTGGAGGTGTTGAAGGAAAGCCTGGCTGAGGCGCTTAGTGCCATGGTCTACTTTTGATTGTCTAGGGCTGGGTGCTAGGTTGGTCTGGATGAGCTTGGAGGTCTCTTCCCACCTGGTTAATTCTATGATTCCCAGTGTGCATTCCTTTATCTTAATTGCATTGCTTTACCTTAATCTGCATGTTAGGAATGCAGTACTCTCGATTGTTTGGTACTTTTTCCTGAGGAGCTTTCTTGATGTTTGTTCTTTGTCTTTCATTTTCAACATATTTTTCAAGGCCAGTAGCTCCAGAATTGTCTTAAACTCTATCTCAAGCCCAGTTTTCACAGACAAAAAACCCCAACCCCAAACTATCTTTCTGCAGTGTGCATTTATTCCTTTATTTGTAGGCTTTGAAAATTGTGTGTGTTTTTTTTTTTTTTTTTTAATAGAAATAATTCAGTGGAAAGGAGTAGTTGGTGTTCAAGAGCTGGAACAGATTTTCCATGTAGAAGTGGCAGCACTTAAGAAATATCTGGAGAGAAGGTTATGGAGAAGCGTTAGGGGAGCAGTGTGGGAAGAGCTCAGCCAGCAGGAGGTTTACTGTGAGGAAAGGAGGGCTCACACACAGGAAGAACTGGTAGAGTGCAGTGCCTTGAAGCAAAGATAAAATACTAGATTGTGATACAGAAGGTGAAGGGGAAGCCATTGAAGGAACTTGAAGGAGAATTCTTATACTAAGAATTGGGGAAATGTGATTTAATATCTCTTGGTTTGGTCAGGAAGGAAGCAGACCCAGGATACATTTTCAGGTATTTTCCAAGTCTCCCAAAGAAGAGACAAGAGTATAACAATGCATAACACAAAAGCAGTGAGCCTTAAACATTTCTGTGTTGATATTAATGCTGAAAAGTTTGGTGCTTAGGCTCAGATACAGAAACCTGAAGAGACCTGCAAAACATCACCTGCTAGAAAAGAATTTAGAAAGTCTATCTGATGAGCTGGACACTACTGGAGAGGACAGAAAACATCTGACAGTGTTTTTTGAGGGAGATATAGCAAGCTGTCATCTATCTTCCTCACACTGAAGGTAGTAGATCAGGCCTGGTTGTCATCTTCTTCATTCATTACAAGAGCCCCATGGGTGATGCTCTCTCTTCCTGTATATGCTTTCTCCAGGAGGGGCTTNGCTTTATATCTAGCCAATTTGCTGAGGTAAAAGCTGTCCAACTTGCTCATGATGTGGCTGAACGTGAAAATTGGCCTATTCTTTACCTCTACACCGACTCATGGATGGTAGCCAATGCTCTATGGGGTTGGATAAAAGTCTGGAAAAAGAATGGTTAGTAGAGGGAAGGAAAAGGAAGGCCTACTTGGTGTGCTGATCTATGGCAGGACAGTGATGCACGGCTGGAGAGAACTCCAGTGAAGGTGTGGCATGCAGAAGCACACATGAGCATAGGACTCTTAATCCTAGGGTCAAGGGTTTGAGCCCCACGTTTGGTGCCAAAATAAAGATGTGATGGTTTGGGTGTTCCCTGCCCCCTGACACTTAAGAAAATCACCCAGACTAGTGTCAGTTGATCTGGAAATTGAATGAAGCTTTATATTTACAGCTTAGCACAATACACAAGCAGATAGTTACAATATATGCAGAAATATACAAGTTAAAAAGGTAATACAGAAACACAACAGCCCTCCCAGAAACCTGAGTCCCCAGGAGGGGCTCTCAACCACCCTTCCATCTCCTTTCCACCCCTCTACCTTATCCCAGACTTTGCTTTACGCTTAAGGTGAGTTTGGAGGGTCAGCCAGGGGGGTTAGGAAGCAGATGAATTAGTCACCGGTCAGGCCACACCTTGAGTACTGTGTCCAGTTCTGGGCTCCTCAACTCAAGAGAGATGTTGAGGTGCTGGAAGGTGTCCAGAGAAGGGCAACAAATCTGGTGAAGGGCCTGGAACACAAACCCTATGAGGAGAGGCTGAGGGAGCTGGGGTTGTTTAGCCTGGGGAAGAGGAGGCTCAGGGCAGACCTCATTGCTGTCTACAACTACCTGCAGGGAGGTTGCAGCCAGGTAGAGTTGGTCTCTTCTCCCAGGCAACCAGCAACAGAACAAGGGGAAGCAGTCTCAAGTTGTGCCGGGGGAGGTCTAGGCTGGATGTTAGGAGGAAGTTGTTGGCAGAGAGAGTGATTGGCATTGGAATGGGCTGCCCAGGGAGGTGGTGGAGTCACCATCCCTGGAGGTGTTCAAGGAAAGCCTGGATGAAGCACTTAGTGCCATGGTCTGGTTGACTGGATAGCGCTGGGTGCTAGGTTGGACTGGCTGATCTTGGAGGTCACTTCCAACCTGGTTGATTCTATTCTGATACAGTCACACAGACAGCAGGTTAGGTTACAGAGAAGTGCAGCCCCCACATAGAGAGAGCAAACAACTCCCTTATCTATGTTTATATTCACAGGATCACAGGATGTTAGGGGTTGGAAGGGACCCAAGGAGATCATGTTTTTATACATCTCAGCAAGCCTATGAGTGAAGTAGCCATCACCATTGTTTCCTTTTCACAGCCCATAATCTAATTCCTCTCGCTAAAATATCCCAGCTAGGCTCAAACTAGCACACTTGGGAACAAGAAATGTTTGTTAAGGAAATGTTTTATTTTTCCTGAAAAGCACATAAGCAATTTATTGTCAAACAATATTGTCTTAGCCCTCGTACTAAACAGATTGATTTTATTGACTATGCTGTAGTCTAAAAACCAGAACAGCTTACGCCGATGCTGCTTGCTCTTGTCATGCTCCTTTTTATAACAGCACAGGAAAACTGCTAGAACTTTACATTTAAAATAAAACACCAACAGATAAAGTGCATGAATAATGGTGCACCTGATAAAAAAGGGAGTCAAGCTGAGGAAAGGGAATATTCAATAAAATATTGAAAGCCTGTAACTCATACATGGTGCATAAGCACAGTGTACATGGTTCTGTTTCTATACTGACTGGGCACTGCAGACCAAAGTGTTTTTATCTCTGGCTGCCTTTGGAAAGTGTATGTGGCATTGGGTCTTAGCTGTATCACAGTTACTTTAATGACGATGTTTAATGATGTTTAAATCATGTAAGTTGAGTTTTGACTGCTATGTCAGAGAGCTTAAAACCAGAGCTGAAGTTATTTCAAAAGCTAGGAATTTGTCTAGCCTGTGATGTTTAGTCAATATGATCCATTCAAGTGTGGAGCTGTCAGAAAAGACCTCACCAGACAGGGCTTAATCTGCTCAGTTTTGAAGGGAAGTTGGACTCTTAGTATGAAGTTAAATTTTTGATCTATCTCAGTTACAGCTAAATAGCCAATTTATGGATTTGTTAAGGGCATTAAGGGAGTCACTATGGCCTACAAAACACTGTGTGCTGCTGTGCTACGCTTTCTAGTCAGATATCCATGGGCTGTTTATTTTTGCTTCATGGGAAGCTCTCTTTTCAGTGTAGTTCATTCATTCTGGAGCCTCACACAGAGCTAGGTAAATACTTCAAAACCCACATGGGCAAACATTGGGTGAGACCAATGTTGCACATCCACATCAGCAATCATGAAGCTTTTTCTTTATGTGTGTAGGTTGTGTTCTTGTTGTTGGGTGCCTCTGTGTGTGTTTCATTTGTTTATTTTGCTCTCCCTTTCCCTCTCTCTTGCCCCTGACATTCACAGTCTTAGTTCTGTGTAGTCCCATGGGTGTAAATCCAGAATGATTCAATTTGATTGGGCATTATTACAGGTATAAAGTCATCCTCCTTGTCTCCACTGATGTGCTTCTGACCATGTGAGATAGAAAATCCTTCTTCCTGCTTCCCCAGCCAATCAAAACTGCCCTGTCATAGAATCATAGAATGGTTCAGCTTGGAAGAGACTTCAAAGCTCATCCAGTTCCAACCCCCTGCCATAGGCAGGGACACCTCCCACTAGAACAGGCTGCTCAAGGCCTCATCCAACCTGGCTTTGAACACCTCCACGGAGGGAGCAGCCACAGCCTCCCTGGGCAACCTGTGCCAGTGTCTCACCACCCTCACTGCAAAGAACTTCTTCCTAACACCTAGTTTGAAGCTCCCCTCTGCCAGTTTAAACCCATTAACCCTCCTTCTGTCATTACAAGACCTTGTCAATAGTCACTCCCCAGCCTTCCTGTAGGTCCCCTTCAGATACTGGAAGGCTACTACAAGGTCTCCTCAAAGCCTTCTCTTCTCTGGGCTGAAAAACCCTAATTCTTGTAGCCTGTCTTCATAGCAGATCTGCTGCAGCATTTTGAACATCTTTGTGGCCCTCCTCTGGAATTGCCCCAACAGTTCCACGTCCTTCTTGTGTTGGGGGCTCCAGAACTGCACACAGTACTCCAGGTGGGGTCTGACGAGAGCAGAGTAAAGGGGCAGAATCCCCTCTCTTGCCCTGCTGCCCACACTGCTCTTGTTGCAGCCCAGCACACAGTTGCTGTCTGGGCTGGGTGCACACACTGCCAGCTCCTGTTGAGCTTTTCATTAACCAAGACTCTCAGGTCCTTTTCATCAGGTCTTCCTGAGGAAACCTGAAGAGCTCTATGGTCAAGCTAATAACCAGATTCTGAGATGAATCTCTGGTGATGTTTTCCCTCAGCACACTTTCACCATGGACATCTACACACTTCCTATTGGAAGTTATTTTTGCCTTGTAGGTCATCACCATGTAAGTCTGTGCACCAGGCTATGAATTAAGACCATGCACAGGGTCTTGGTGGCATTGCTTTTGCAGGAAAAGGGCTCTTTAGATGTGTTTTATGTTGGAAGGGTTTGGGTTTAAATCAGAATGAGAGGCCTGGAACATAAGCCCTATGAGAGGCTGAGGGAGCTGAGGGTGTGCAGCCTGGAGAAGAGGAGGCTCAGGGGTGACCTCATTGCTGTCTACAACTACCTGAAGGGAGGCTGTAGCCAAATGGGGTTGGTCTATTCTGCCAGGCATCCAGCAAGAGAAGAAGGGGACAGTCTCAAGTTGTGCCAGGGGAGGTCTAGGCTGGATGTTAGGAGAAAGTTCTTGCCAGAGAGAGTGGTTGCCATTGGAATAGGCTGCCCAGGGAGGTGGTGGAGTTGCTGTTCCTGGAGGTGTTGAAGCAAAGCCTGACTGAGGCACTTAGTGCCATGGTCTAGTTGATTGGATGAGTCTGGGTGCTAGGTTGGACTGGATCTTGGAGTTCTCTTCCAACCTGGTTGATTCTATGAAACGTGCTGTTTCAAACAATGCTGCAGGAGAGACTGAAGCACAAACGTTGTGGTACCTTTGGGGAAAACAAGGCAAAGATATTTTTCCTTTTTTTTTTTGTTGTTGCAATAATTGTCTAAAAAAATGAGTCAGGAGGAGTAATGAGGCCAGATTTTAATTAATTAATTTTTTAAGCCTGCTCTGAACCTTTTGAAAACAGGTAGCTCTGAACTCCAAGCTATGTGACAGCAAAGCTCCACGTAGCGGATACAAATGATGTTTCACATTGAATCTTAGCAGTCCTTGGAAAATTGCATCTGGAAACTGCTTTTTACCACATTCAGGCAAATAAGATGTTTCACTGCTGAAAGCATACAAAGACCTCTACCTATAGAAAGCATGCTACCCATAAGGTTGGTCATCCATTCAATCCCCTTAGGTGTTAGAGCTGCAGTTAAACGTGGGATAGATTCAATGGCAGTGGAGCACACATAAACAGATAGGACACAAATTAAATACAAAGTTAAACCTAAGCAGCCAAGTGTCTGAAAAGTGTTGCTCTTGCAACACTCTGACATGAAAGGATTTTTGCCTGGAAGTGTTAGAAATCAGAATCAACAAAACAGATTTGTTTTCATTTTGCTTCATGGGTGTAGTTATAACTTCTTATAATGGCTAAGTGCCAAAAACTTCCTCTTTCTTGGCCCTGTCATTTGGTGATGGCTGCACCCAGAGTGGCTGTCAATGGCTCCATGTCCAAGTGGAGGTCAGTGACAAGTGGAGAGGGACTTTTTAGGCTATGAGGTAGTGACAGGACTAGAGGGAATGGAGCAAAGCTGGAGGTGGGAAGATTCAGACTGGATGCGAGAAGGAAGTTGTTCAGCATGAGAGTGGTGAGAGCCTGGAATGGGTTGCCCAGGGAGGTGGTTGAGGCCCCATCTCTGGAGGTGTTTAAGGCCAGGCTGGATGATGCTCTGGGCAGCCTGATCTAGGGTAGGGTGTTCCTGCCCATGGCAGGGGTTTTGGAACTAGATGATCCTTGTGATCCCTTCCAACCCTGACTGATTCTATGTTTTTCTTAAGTGACATTGTCTAGGAAAAGAAATTACATGAGGTCTTAATCTCCAGGCATGCTTTTTCCAGAGAGAAACCAGTAGAACATTTGCAGTAATTAACATACTTTCTATCTTCTCATTTTGCTAATGATATCTTTCTGAAGGCTGCACAATAATTGCAGCCCACAGAGGTATGTACTCTGAAGTAAATTAATGACCAATGACCAATAACGATTATAGATGTAATCATCCATTGTAAAATACAGCCTAAAATATATAATATGAGCAGTGCTGGAAGCAAAAATAGACTCCACTGAAACTGTACTGCTAGATTGCTGACCTTGGAGGTGTTCATAGAATCAACCAGGTTGGAAAGGACCTCCAAGATCATCCAGTCCAACCTAGCACCCAGCCCTGTCCAATCAACTAGACCATGGCACTAAGTGCCTCAGTCAGGCTTTGCTTCAACACCTCCAGGGACAGAGACTCCACCACCTCCCTGGACAGCCCATTCCAATGCCAATCACTCTCTCTGGCAACAACTTCCTCCTGATATCAAGCCTATACCTCCCCTGACACACTTGAGACTGTGTCCCCTTCTATTGCTGGTTGCCTGTGAGAAGAGACCAACCCCTACCTGTCTACAGCCTCCGTTCAGGTAGTTGTAGACAGCAATGAGGTCACTCCTGAGCCTCGTTTTCTCCAGGCTAAATGCCCAATGAAACCATGAATTTTAGAGGTATGTATAAAAGAAGAGATAACGACTAACTTAATTTTGACCTGAGACCTTCATGTTGCTAAATTTCACCCAAACCGGTGGGTGTAGCTGTACTTGGACTCTCGTTAAGACAGGCTGTCTCACAGGGTGCTAGATGCTGATTTTTCTGAGTTAGCACTAGCATAAATGGAAAACATGCCCTGCAAGAGGCAGTGCAGGCAGGCGATCTATAAACTGCAAATGTGGCTCTAAGCAGCTGCGAGCCCATTATCTGAAGTGGTTATGTCATCTTACACTAGGAGAAAACTCAGCCCCCTATATTCCATTCCTAAATCTCACCTTATATCAGATGTTCAAAGGTTCAGATGAAGAAGACATGTCTGTGTAAAGTGTGGTTTACATTAAAAGCTAGTGAGAAACATGTATCTTGATTTCTGGATGACAGTCTTGGAAAATGTGTTTCAACTGGCAGCTGCCCTCTTCCTATTTCACTCCACCCACACCCACAAACCAGCATCCAGCAATGTTGAAGCTGATACTCTCAACAAAACCAATCGTCTCTCTCTGGTTCATCTTCCCTGTTTTATTCTGGGTGCTGAGAGGTGACTTTGAAAAGGCAGCGTGTATAAGGCAGAAACATTTCTTGAGGGGATGGGGAAGATGTTCTGTTGTTTGAAGGAAACCAAGACTTCCAACTGATTTTAATTTTATTTTTAATGTTCATGGGAACCAGTCTTACATGCCTGGCTGAATTCAGAATTTGGATTTTTGGCAGGTTTTGATTTGAGCCCAGCTTGGCTGTTCTTCAAAATGTCCAGATTGCTCGCATTAAATCTGAATAAGCACTACCCACTAGTTTAATCAGAGTCATCTGGTACACCTCTAATTAGTGTTAGTTAAAGTAGAAATCCACAATAACACAAAGTTCTGTGTTTTGGGGCCGTATTTAGTAAACTCCTCAATGTAAAATCGGAGGAGGGGAAATATCTTTTGCATTATTAACAAATCAGAACACGTGAATTATGATGACAGCAACCTAGTCCTCATAAAGCAAGGCAAGGTTCCTGAAAAATGCCATGAAAAGCAGTCTTTATCCATGTTTGTATGCATGCACATGTACAATGCATGGAGCTATAGATGCATTTATGATCTTTAATGTTGGTCTTGCTAATCTAATGGTTGACTGTGTTGTATGCATGCACATATACAGTGTGGAGCTACAAACGCATTTATGATCTTTAATGTTGGTCTTGCTAATCTAATGGTTGACTGTGTTGTATGCATGCACATATACAGTGTGGAGCTACAAACGCATTTATGATCTTTAATGTTGGTCTTGCTAATCTAATGGTTGACTGTGTTGTATGCATGCACATATACAGTGTGGAGCTACAAACGCATTTATGATCTTTAATGTTGGTCTTGCTAATCTAATGGTTGACTGTGTTGTATGCATGCACATATACAGTGTGGAGCTACAAACGCATTTATGATCTTTAATGTTGGTCTTGCTAATCTAATGGTTGACTGTGTTGTATGCATGCACATATACAATGTGGAGCTACAAACGCATTTATGATCTTTAATGTTGGTCTTGCTAATCTAATGGTTGACTGTGTTGTATGCATGCACATATACAGTGTGGAGCTACAAACGCATTTATGATCTTTAATGTTGGTCTTGCTAATCTAATGGTTGACTGTGTTGTATGCATGCACATATACAGTGTGGAGCTACAAACGCATTTATGATCTTTAATGTTGGTCTTGCTAATCTAATGGTTGACTGTGTTGTATGCATGCACATATACAATGTGGAGCTACAAACGCATTTATGATCTTTAATGTTGGTCTTGCTAATCTAATGGTTGACTGTGTTGTATGCATGCACATATACAATGCATGGAGCTACAAATGCATTTATGATCTTTAAATGTTGGTCTTGCTGATCTAATGGTTGACTGTGTTGTATGCATGCACATATACAATGCATGGAGCTATAGATGCATTTATGATCTTTAATGTTGGGCTTGCTGATCTAATGGCTGACTGTGTTGTATGCATGCACATGTACAATGCATGGAGCTATAGATGCATTTATGATCTTTACTGTTGGGCTTGCTGATCTAATGGTTGACTGTGTTGCATGCATGTACATATACAATGCATGGAGCTATAGATGCATTTATGATCTTTAATGTTGGGCTTGCTGATCTAATGGTTGACTGTGTTGTATGCATGCACATGTACAATGCATGGAGCTATAGATGCATTTATGATCTTTAATGTTGGGCTTGCTGATCTAATGGTTGACTGTGTTGTATGCATGCATACATATACAGTGTGGAGCTACAAACGCATTTATGACCTTTAAATGTTGGCCTTGCTGATTTAATGGTTGACTATGCTGTATGCATGCACATATACAATGCACAGAGTTACAAATGCATTTATGATCTTTAAATGTTGGCCTTGCTAGTGCAATGATTGACTGTAACTGCACAATGTGTCCAAATCAGTAAAGCATGTACACATTGGAGCATTCTAGCAGTTATCAAATAAGCATCTGATGCTTTTGGTTTAGGTATAAATTGTTTCTCAGGCTTAACTCACTGCAATAAATGATACTTGAACAATATCTGATAAAATGATTTTTCTGTTTGAAAGCAGCTCAAGTTTTGTTTGGGTCAGAAGCAGACCATTAGCATGTTAGTGCAGATTATCAAAACAGGAAACTTGAAAAGCACTATACTTTTTCAATTATTTGCTCTAAAATATTGACCTCCTCTGCATATAAAGCTGCTATTATTTTTTAAATCACAATCTACACTGATGTTTCTCTCCCAACTCCTTCTCTTTGAAGATGTTTTAACTTTTATCATGGTAAGACAGACCAACCAAACCAGGAATCGTTGCAGTTTGACCTTCTTATTAAAACATTCCTGAAATTAGGAGTGCTGGATTTATGATTTCAGGTGTCAGTTCCAAGTCCTGAAGAACTAGTGAGCCATATTCTAGGGTTCTGCAGATGAGCTATGTCTTTTACATGTGCAATGTAACAATAGTGCAAAAAAGTATCTGTTTACTGAGATTTATGTGTTACCTCAAATGGTTTTCTTTCTTATCATGGAATCAAAGATTCTATGTTAAGATTCTTAAGATCTTATCATGGAATCATAGATTCTATGTTAAGATTCTATGTTATTCTATTCTTCAACTGATACCCTGGAGATAGAAATATATATATATATTTTTTTTTCCTTCCTGGACACCTTTCAACTTCACTATTCAAAGACTGAATGGATCATGATTACAGAATGTTGTGGGTTGTTTTTTTTTTTTTTTCCAAGGGCATCTGTTCTTAGCCACAGCTGAGGATGGGGCCCACTGAGCCGACTGGAAGGATCCACCTAGAATTTGTTGAATTAAGTCCTTGCACCTGGATATAATTGTCATGCTGCTGTGCTGGGGTTTTCTTAAGCTACTGGTAAAACAAATTAGCTCAATTTAAACTGGCATCCAGTAGGGAAGCAACAACTCACCTCATATAATGTTTTTTGAATAATTATTTTTCTATTGCCAATTGTACTTCATGAATATTTTCTTATAGGCAGGAGGGATTGTTGGTTTTTAAAGTTTAAAACATGAAGCAACAAACCCTGTTCTACTAGTATTAGGGTAGTATCTGATTGTTAATTTTATATGTCTGTATCTTAGATATATCTAAATATATATCAAAAAGAAGGTAACAGGAGATAAATGAGTGAAAACTGCAGTATAAAACACAAGAAACAGCAAGCCCTATTCTGTGTGTTTGCTGAGCTACAGCTAGTATTATAGTAGTATAGTAGTATGATTGTTAATTTTATGTGACTGTATCTTAGATAGATATATCTAAATACCTAATAAAAAGAAGGTAACAGGAGATAAATAAGTGTAAACTGAAGTATAAAACAAAAAACCACAACAAGTCTTACTCTATTCTGTGTATTTGCTGAGCTGCAGCTAGCATTAGGATAATATCTGATTGTTAATTTTATGTGACTCTATCTTAGACATAACTAAATGTATATTAAAAAGAAGGTAACAGCTGACAAATGAGTGAAAACTGCAATATAAAACACACGAAACAACAAACCCTGTTATATTCTGTGTATTTGCTGAGCTACAGCTAGTATTAGGGTAGTATCTGATAATTTTATGTGACTGTATCTTAGATATATCTAAATGTACATTAAAAAGAAGGTAACAGGAGCTAAATGAGTGTAAACTGCAATATAAAACACAAGAAACAGCAAACCCTGAAAACTGCAGTATAAAACACAGGAAACAACAAACCCTATTCTATTCTATGTATTTACTGAGCTACAGCTAGTATTAGAGTAGTATCTGATTGTTAATTTTATGTGACTGTATCTTAGATAGATATATCTAAATGTACATTAAAAAGAAGGTAACAGGAGATAAATGAATGTAAACTGCAGTATAAAACACAAGAAACAACAAAACTTGCTATATTCTGTGTATTTGCTTAGCTACAGATATTATTAGGGTAGTATTTTATTGTTAATTTTATGCTACTGTATCTTAGATATATCTAAATGTATATTAAAAAGAAGGTAACAGGAGATAAATGAGTGTAAACTGCAGTATAAAACACAAGAAGCAACAAACCCTATTCTATTCTGTGTATTTGCTGAGCTACAGCTAGTATTAGGGTAGTATCTGATAATTTTATGTGACTGTATCTTAGATATATCTAAATGTACATTAAAAAGAAGTTAACAGGAGATAAATGAGTGTAAACTGCAGTATAAAACACAAGAAGCAACGAATCCTATTCTATTCTGTGCATTTGCTGAGCTACAGCTAGTATTAGAGTAGTATCTGAGTATTAATTTGATGTGACTGCATCTTAGATATAACTAAATATATACTAAAAAGAAGGTAACAGCAGACAAATAAGAGTAAAAAATGCAGTATAATAGCAACACTTCCTGCTCCCTCAAACCCCTCAAACTGGTCTCAATATATATACTTCATGGACCTTGGGCCAGATTTAGCACTATAAGGTTTTCCCTTTTTACATTTGGGAAAGATTCAGGCAAGTTTGGTGTGGGTGGTTGTTTTGTTGTTGTTGTGGAGCAGTAGACAAAGGTAGTCCTTTATGCCTGACATGGGCATTTGTATAAATACCAAGGGATCTCATTTCTGTGTGTATTTTAGAGCTGTTGGAACTTGGCAGCGAAATTCACGAGCTTCCTGGAAGGTCCACAAAGGTTTATCGCCTCGGTTGGACTTGCAGTGGCAGGACATTGAGTGAATCCCTGGAATGTCTGCATCTGTGTTAGCTTCAGCTTTTCATAATACTCTCCAAATGTAGACTCTAGAGGCAAACAATGAAAAATCACTTCTTTGGCTGAACGCTTCAGCATGACTTCTGAAATGGAAGGAATAATGCATTCTACCACTGCTCTAAATATTACTGTTGTGTTTTATTAGTAGGTGATGTGCTGACTGGGAGAAGAGAGGGATATGTTCACTAACCATGGATAGAAGCTTTGGATGTATCTTTAGAATCACAGAATCACCCTTGTGTAGCTGATTCAGCTGCTGTTCTTGTGACCTGGTCACATCACTGTGGATATCAACTTAAATTACTTTCTAAGGCACTGCTCAGTTGGCTAAAAAATGACAGCATGGACTGAAACCACTTCTTGTTTCCCGCATTTTAAGGAAAATTCAGGAATATAGAATATTTTATGAGCTCTAGAATATATTTTATTTCAATAAATGTATTCCTGATCATCCTCTTGGAGACTGTGGCAGAAATAGAGATGTAGATATTATCATAAACTATCCTCTAAGCCACGCTCTTTGTCGATATTGGGTAGACTCAAATGCAAGAGGAATGTGAATGAGGAAAGTAGTCCTTTTTTGAAAGGTGGCAAAATATCCAGAGATCAAAATTGTAAATGTGGAAGCTTCTCTCAGTTCTTTTTGCTGTGCAGTGAATTCCAGGTTTGGGAGAGCGTGAGTAGCAGCAGGGCAAACATGGTCATTCTGTGGCTCTCAGTAACTGCTTACCTTGTGCAAGCATCAGCTCAAGGTGAACCTCGGCGTGTCACAAATTCTGTTACCTCGAGAGCTGTGTATGTGGCATTGAGACTAGTGGGAAAGTGCTAAATGTACGCGGTCCTGTGTGAAGGCAGCTTTCAAAGAGCAGCTGGTTCCTAACCGGGGACAGTTTAAAGGTGTAGGGCAATCGGTTGTTTTTAAATTACCTCTGTTATAAAGCAAATGTTGTTTTTTAACTGCTGGGCCTGATTCTTGCTTACAGTACAGCCTGTTTTCTCTACTCCAGCAGCACAGGCGCTCCCTGTGGTGTGCGTTTGCCATCATTGCTCCAGCCGGAGGCTCAGCACGGACCCGGAGAGCAGAAAATTCACAGAGCAAAAGAGGCCAGCACATAAAATAACATTGGCTGAATTATCATTATCTGCCTTCTGTGGAAGAGGAGGCCACAGGAGAGAGTTACTATACCCTAACTCATTGTAGCAGTGCACACCCAGAGTGAAGTTTTTCTTTCAACTGTGATAGCCATGAATCAATGCATACGAGAATGGGCAGGCAAGTTGCTTTCATACAATATTCCTTTTTATAAGCTCATTTTTCTTGAGCTTCAGGGGAAAGGGGGAAAAAAAACCCTTCGGTTTTCCCTCAAAGTTGTGTAACAACTGTGTCTGGTGGAAAGGCTGCCTAGCCTCTTCTCTGTGCTCCCCCTCCTGTCTGGGCTTTCAGGAGGGAAAAAACCAGTAGCAAACTGAGCTTAAGGGATTTGGTTTCTTTTTTTTTTTTCTTATGTGGTGATAATCCTAGGCCTGCACACAGAGAGAAGCTTCCAGTGGGAAATTAAGCTAAACTGAAAAGCATAACAAAACCCAAATCATCTTGACTGCAAGAATTCCTCCAGTGTTTTATTCTTTAATGCTTATTAATAGAGACAATACTAAACCCAAAAGGAAGCTTGCAATATCCTGTTCTTTCTCTTTTGTTTTTGTTATAGTGTGGGGTTTTTTTTTTTGTTCAGTCAACTCCATGGCAGATCTTCTGATTTAATTATTCAACTCACAACGTGAACAAAACCTACAGACATGACAAATAGCGTTCTCTTATAATTTCTTTACAGGGTAATAGACATATGGTGTTTAAAACTGATATATATCTATATGTTTTCCTCCTGTTAGAGAGTGTTTGTAATAGAAATGAACCCCCACATCCTGCCTTCTTTTTCTCCTTACCCTCTTTTCATTTCTTTTTTAGATTCGATTCATAGAAAAACTGCGAGCGATGTGTGCCACTGATTTGGATCATCTGCACTCAATTCAAAAGGAAAAGGTGATTTTTCCTCTCCCCCCCATCCCCTCCTCATTGCCTGCCAAGTAAGTGGGAGAGGTGTAGGAAAACGCCAAACTCCAGATGAAAGAACGGACCTCTTTTATCATCGTAGAAAGAATCCATCTGCAATAATTACCAGTCAGACTATCTGCACACTGTGTTACTTCGTGACATCTGAGAGCTGCTGCACTTCTTGAACCAAGGGCTGCTATATAGGAACCAGCATCAATCCTGAATGAAAAAATTGCCCCAACCGCTGGTGAATGGCACTCAGTAGGTTTCCCATTGAACTATGCTGCGAAACAATGATGCACATTGGTAAATCACCGTGTGCGCCTTTCAGTTCTTATGCATATCCCATACTGGACAGCTTCCATTCACTCTGGCACCCACTGCAAACAAATGTTAACTATGCATCAGAGATGAAAGTGAAAATGCATATGTTAAATCCCAAATGGAAGCAAAAGAGTGTAATATATACATAGTTGCTTAGCAACAAACATGTTTTGGCCACAGGAATGGTGACATCAGTCAGAGGAGAGAGGCAAGCTGCTCTACCCTCCTTGTCTTTCTCTCCCTCTCTCAGCACTTCATAAAGGCCTTTCCTTATTTCTTTCAAAGCAGAAGAGAGAGATATTGCAGACATTTGTTTATCCTATTAATGCAACAGACTGTAGGACAACTGGACTTTTCTTTGAGCAAGGAAACCCATTTTCATTCTAGGTGTCCGCCGTAACATCGCACGCCCTCCGGTGCAGCCAGGTGTTTTGATCCTTGCTTTATGGTTTACTGTGCATTGCCTCTTATCTGAAACACTCGGATAGAAGAAATAAAGTGCTAAGTCTGAAAATGCAAACTACTGGCATAAAAAAATTGGTTTTGGTGTTACTCTAGCTTTGATCCTATCCCACTTTTCACTTCAGCTCCTAGAAACTTTAGTTTTTACTGGTATTTTTGTTCCTGCTGGCATTCCTGTGGCTCTGTTTCTCTTTCTTTTCAGGAAAGCAAGCGATACCTCAATAAGTCGCACAATGTCTGGGGCTAGAAGGGATGCATTTATTAACTCCTCCCACTTCAGATGATCTGAATAAATCTTACCTCCTTTCCCCCTTCTCTTTCTGTACATTCTGCTGTGTGCACTGTTGTGCAGTGGGAGGTGAAGGAGGGAACTGACAAGTCCTGGATTAAGTTACGAGCGGGAGCAGGTAGCTCCTACCGACGCAAATGTGAGCTCTGAGTAGCTGACACATAATGTGCCTTATGCTTTCAGCAGTCTGCTTGCTCTGCTGGACCATAGCATCTTTCATGTATAGAAATATTACACACTTGTGTTCAAATTGATCTACCACCCTGGACTGCTACAGACACATCCCCAATAGTTTTGAGTGTTTCCTTTTAATTTTAGGTAATGAATGTACTTTGGTGGATCTCCAGTGGGGGGTAAGAATTATTCAGGCGTGCACTTCTCTTTGCAAAGAAGGCTTTCTTGATAATGTGAGAGACATGTAGGAATGCAAGATATATTGAAGAACTCAAATTAAAATCATGGATGAAAGAAGGGTTAAATACTGGAACTTGTCCAGAGAAGGACGACAAAGCTGGTGAGAGGCTTGGAACACAAACCCTATGAGGAGAGGCTGAAGGAGCTGGGGGTGTGCAGCCTGCAGAAGAGGAGGCTCAGGACAGTTCTCATTGGTGTCTACAACTACCTGAAGGGAGGCTGTAGTCAGGTGGGGGTTGGTCTCTTCTGCCAGGCAACCAACAATAGAACAAGGGGACGCAGTCTCAAGTTGTGCAAGGGGAGGTCTAGGCTGAATGTTAGGAGGAAGGAAGTTGTTGCCAGAGAGAGTGACTGGCATTGGAATGGGCTGCCCAAGGAGGTGGTGGAGTCTCCATCCCTGGAGGTGTTGAAGAAAAGCCTGGCTGAGGCATTTAGTGTCATGGTCTGGTTGACCGGACAGGACTGAGTGCTAGGTTGGACTTGGAGTCTCTTCAAACCTGGTTGATTCTATGATAAATTAAGGCCTTTATTTCCATTCATGGAGCTATTATGTAGATATTGTTTTACTTGCTCTCATTTTCCTTGAGTTCATAGAGACCCTTTTTCATGTAGTAGCAAATATTAAATTGAGAAGATATAACCAATAATACCTTGCACTTCCTATGAATTTTGGGGAAAAAAAGTGTATGTCATTCTGAAAATATGGAGGAACTTGAGCTGAGATGTGGTGGTGTCTCTGAGCAGACAAGATAAATGAGGTCATCATGGCAGGGTGGATCAAAACAGAAGGGAAGACAAAAAAGTTGTATGATAAAAGGCTGGAAAACAGGAACAAAGTTGATACTGATTTTTTTTTTTTCCCCTGTAGAGAAAGAATCTTCTCTTGAAATCTCAAGAAAATGAACTAGGAGGTGGAACGATACTGTTAATGTTCTGAGCAAGCGGTTGAGGTGGATTCTTGTCTTAATTTTCTGTCTGTGACTTAAAGCAATTCTTGTAGCATGGCTTTCAGCCTGAAAAGGAGTACCATGTAGCCCGACAATACCAAACTCAAATTAACACCTGGATCTGCCCTTCACAGCTGGATCATCAGAAAGGCATTAGGTGAAACTGAGTTTTCATAGCTGAATTTGGAGAAGCTGGCAGCTTGAGCAATGAACCAAAATTTGTTGAATGGCAATCAGCCCCAGACATTCTCCTAATATGTAGCTGTGCTTTTGCTCCTGTGAACTCTTTTTACCTTCTGAAATGAATGAGTGCCAGCTGTAAACGTAATCGAAGTAGCAACCAAAATAGATGTTTGAAAGGCCTGTTAGGTTGCTGGTATCTTACATGTGAAAAATCACATTTTTTAACAGTAGTTGCTCTCAGTGAGTAAACTCAAGTTTTACAATTCACATCAATTACTGAAGTCTAATTTATTTCCCAGTGCATACGTTTTAGTTTATATCTCTGTGACTATTTAAACAGACTCAGTGGTTTGCCAAGTGGTTGCTTTCTGAAGAATGTGATTTAGAATTTTCCCAATGGAGTTACTGTCTTCTCTTATAGTTAACCACATAGATGACTGCATCTTTTACAAAAGATATACCTCAAAGTTAAGCAGATCTTATGAATCTATCTATGCTTGTGGTAGTTGTGTTGTGAGGCTTCAATCAAATGAATCACAGAATTAATCAGGTTGGAAAAGACCTTTGAGATCATCAAGACCAACCCATCACCCAGCACCATCTAATCAATTGAACCATGGCACAATGTGCCACATCCAGCCAGTTTGTGAACACTTCCAGGGATGGTGACTCCACCACCTCCCTGGGCAGACCATTCCAAGGCCAATCACTCTCTCTGCCAACAACTTCCTCCTAACATCCAGCCTGTGCTTCCACCGGCACAATTTGGGACTGTGTCCCCTTGTTTTGTTGCTGGTTGTCTGGGAGAAGAGACCAACCCCCACCTGGCTACAACCTCCCTTCAGGTAGTTGTAGCCAATCACTCTTTCTGCAAAGAAGTTCTTCCTACTGTCCAGTCTAAACCTGCCTTGGAGCAGCTTGAGATTGTATCCTTTTGCTCTCTGGGAGAAGAGGCAAACCCCTGCCTGGCTACAGCTTCCTTTCAGGTAGTTGTAGAGAGCAATAAGGTCCCCCCTCAGCTGGCTTTTATCTCAAAAGTATCTCAGAGTATCTTGAAAGTAAACAACAACTTTTGTTTGCATTTTAGTCCGCCATGGATTTCCCTGAAAGGTGGGATAGAAATAGGAGAAATGCAGTGTTGGAAACCACACAAATATTTATGTTACAATATCTGTGGCAAGTTTACATGTTGAGCAGTACAGTTTGAGTTTCCAAGACTCAAAAAAGCTGGAATGGAACCATGCAAGTTCTACATGTCAGTTTGTTCTATTTTTTTTTTTGGTAGTTTTCTGTCACTCCGTCTTTTAGACAGATGACTCCTCTGCCTCATCTCATTGCACTTGTTCTCATGTCTGCAACAGGCTCTGTAGGACCTCTATTGTCCTGGAGGTCCCGTGTACCCCAGAAATTTCCTCTCCCTCTGTGGTTTGAATGGGAGAGGAAAAAGGCGCAAACAGACCTGTTTGTCCCCCCCATGCCCTGCAGGCGTGAAGGGGGGAGCAGGGGGGACCCTTACGGCACGAGGAGTGCCCCGTGCCGGGCCCGCGCTGCACCCGGCTGAGGCTTGGCTGTGAGCTGTTCGCGCCTAGGCAGTGGTAACGGCTCTGTGTCTAGGAGAGGGTATAAATACCGAGGGGTTCCCGCCTTGGGGTGTTCCCGCCTTGGGGTGCTCCTGCCGTGGAGTTCGCCCCCGCTTTGGATCGTGTTCCCGCCTTGGTGTGCCTGCTTGGAGTTCTTCTCCCCCCACCTCGATAACTTCTACACACGGAGCCTTTGACACTCCGAAGACAAGCCCTGAAGGACTTCACTTTAAGCGTCCTTATTGTGTGGCTTATCGCTTCTTAACGACCCTGAAGGTTGCTGAAAAGACCACGGGACAGACCTTTGAATCGCCCTTCTTTTCAAGCCAGCTGTCGTGAGTAGCCTAGGCTCAGCCTATTTTGATAGTGGGGAACGCTATATATATTTATTAGCACAAATCCTTTTCCAATTACTGACTTAAAATTAGTCAAGTTTACCTGTGGTATCCTATTGTGTAGATATTCTCAAACAACCAAAAAGAACCTGCTAATTAAATATAAATTATCTTCTGTATATAGTTTTGGGGGCAGGTTCTTGGGAAAATAAAATAACTCTATTTTTTATAAATTCCTGACTCGGCCAAATTAATTCCTGCCTCCATAACATCTATGGAATGTATTTTCATATTACTCAGAGTCACTTTGATATTACTGCATTACTGAACTGTTGTCGCTTAATTAATTGAACCTAGAAGGCAGGAGTATGCTCAACATGGTCAGGTTTGAGTATTACTTTCCTCAATTCAAGAGAGATGNCAGGGAGGTGGTGGAGTCACTGTCCCTGGAGGTGTTGAAGAAAAGCCTGGATGAGGCACTTAGTGCCATGGTCTAGTTGCTTGGCTAGGGTTGGATGCTAGGTTGGACTGGCTGATCTTGGAGGTCTCTTCCAACCTGGTTGATGCTATGATTCTAAGTATGTGGAGCAAAGGAGAGGCTCCTGAGCCAAAGGTTCAGATCAGCTGTCAGGGAAATCTGAAGGATGGGTTCTGTATACAAAATGAAAAAGTGAAATATATAGAAATATATATTGAAATATATAGAAAGTTTCTGCAGGGAGGACAGAAATAGTTAAACACTTTTTCTTTGTCTTGTTAAAAAAATACAGACTGAAGTTACTCCAAGAAAATGTTATGGTAACCAGCACAGAAGTCATCAGGAAAGAACATATCAGACTGCTTAGGGCAAAGGTGTGCATTTCTATTGCTGAGGGGCTTTAAAAACTAATTAAAGGAATGTGTGTCAAAAATAGCATAGGTGCAGTTGATTTTCTTTTTGGTAAAGCCAGCAATCAAAATAAGAATGTAGGAATAGAGGCCTGTAAATACAGAGGATCTGGTACACCTTCTAGTTATTCCATTTAGCCTCTAGTGGGAAGTGCCAAGATACGTGCTTTGGAAGAGTTGTAGGGCACATGGCTGCATGTCAGCCTATTTCAATTAGTGTGCTGAAGTGGTGGATTACGCCTCTCTATACAAGCTAAATTGGTCTCATCCCTGAAATTTTATCAAGCCTGAGGAGCCAGTGGAAAAATCAAGTCTTGAGCACCTTGATTCCAGGAGCAACTGAAGTGCATTGCACCACTGCCACTATTGCTGTGGCTCATCCTCCCTGGATGTTCCCTCTTCCACAGTGTGGAGGTCACAGAGACAGGGATGCACTGATAGGAAGCAGTCCCTGATGGATGGCTTTCTGCTCTGAGTGCACTGGCAGATGAGGTGTCTATGAGTTGCAGGAGCCTTAGTCCTGCCGTTTTCATAGAATCAGCCAGGTTGGAAGAGTCCTCCAAGGTCATCCAGTCCAACCTAGCACCCAGCCCTGTCCAATCAACCAGACCATGGCACTAAGTGCCTCAGCCAGGCTTTTTTTGAACACCTCCAGGGACAGTGACTCCACCACCTCCCTGGGCAGCCCATTCCAGTGCCAATCACTCTCTCTGCCAACAACTTCCTCCTAACATCCAGCCTAGACCTCCCCTGGCACAACTTGAGACTGTGTCCCCTTGTTCTGTTGCTGGTAGCCTTGCTCTCTTAAGAACCTGTATTCAGATGATGTAAAATTTGAGTGCAGTTGGATTTTGTGCGTTTTGATGATACAACTGCCCCCTCTGCCAAGCGTAGCTTTTGGTGCACCATCTATTTACCATCATTACAAGCCCTGGGTAGGAGCTCAGGTGAACTGATCATTTACAGTTCTCCTTGTGTGTTCAGTCACTTTGCTCTTTTTAGGTCTCTCATTCCAATCCAACTGTGTCTTATGCCAACAGCCAACACACAGGTCTACCCCAAGCTCTGGGAGAATCTACCACCTCCTAGGCTGAGACTGGGATTTCTGTATTTTTGCTTTATGCCATTTAGTGAGGGGTGTCAGTATCTGTGATGTTGCCGGTGGTCACTGTGGTCCCTTTTGCCTGTTGTGTGCTGCACATGTGTAGCAATCCTGGGCAGTCTCAGCCATTCCAGAGGCTGCCATTCCAGAGGCAGCCAAGCAGTGGTCTGTCCTGGTGGCTCCTTCTGCATGCTCTGCCTGTGAGGTTGCAGCAGTGAGTGAGCAGGTTTTGGACAGGCTCAGAGCCACAGAACTATGTGCGGCTGGCCAGAGGAAGGCTGATATCTGACAGATCTTCCCACCCCATACTGAATGGTGAGTAATCCTAAGGGAAAAGCAAAAGCAGAGCCAAGACTGAGCAAAGTTCATGCAGCTTCCCTGGGGATGGAGGTTAGCTCTCTGTGTATAGAAGCATGGTCACAAATATAGTGACATTTTTGTCTCTCCAGCATCTCCAAAAACTGTGCTCCAGGATGTCTCCCTTGTTGCATGTGGGCGGATCTGGCATTGCATTTCTTGTGGACCAAGGCACAGACTTCTTGGGAATTGGTCTCAGGAGACATTATTTCCATAACTCTCATCCTCAGGGACTGGGGAAGGGAAGAGGGGTGGATTTATGAGGGTAGGTCTTATAAAAAGCAAAATATAAAACAACTGTTATTGCAAATCCAGTCCTGGGCTCCTCAATTCAAGAGAGATGTTCAGATAGTGCAACATGTGCAGAGAAGGGTGACAAAGCTGGTGAGAGGCCTGGAACACAAACCCTATGAGAACAGGCTGAGGGAGCTGGGGGTATGCAGCCTGCAGAAGAGGAGGCTCAGGACAGACCTCACTGCTGTCTGCAACTACCTGAAGGGAGGCTGTAGCCAGATGAGGGTTGGTCTCTTCTGCCAGGCAACCAGCAACAGAACAAGGGGACACAGTCTCAAGTTGTGCCGAGGGAGGTCTAGGCTGGATGTTAGGAGGAAGTTGTTGGCAGAGAGAGTGATTGGCATTGGAATGGTCTGCCCAGGGAGGTGGTGGAGTCCCTGTCCCTGGAGGTGTTGAAGAAAAGCCTGGCTGAGGTACTTAGTGCCATGTTCTAGTTGACTGGACAGGGCTGGGTGCTAGGTTGGACTGGCTGATCTTGGAGGTCTCTTCTAACCTGGCTGATTCTGTGATCCTATAATTCTAAACACTTTGTGTTTGAGCTCTATATTTACTGGTGTATAGATATCTGTGAAAGTCCATGGCATCACCATGTCACTGGATTTTTTGCTTCAGCTTTTAACTCAGTTCATGGTGTGGGAGACATTGAAAGACAGGGGGGAAAACTCCAGCAACTTTGACCAGCAGCCCTTAATCTGGCATTGTGCCCTGGCAAATGGGCTTGTCCCATCTCTCCACTTGTCCTCCTTATCTCTCACAGCTTCTGTGGATCATGCCAGCCATCACAGAAAATGCAAGCAAAGTATTTTTACACAGTCCCAAAGTGACAGCAGTAGACACCAGGGAAAGCAGGCACCTCTTGCTGCCATGCTATGAAGTCCTTCAGGTGTGAGCTTAGGTAGCAGGCGGGGATCACAAAAGCGAGATGTGCAGGTTAGCTGCTCTGCAATTATGCCTGTGCTACATTTTGACTGACAGTCAAGAAATGAAAAGCAGACAGATATTTTAGGAGATGCAAAGGCAACAGAGGCAGCATGCCTGCGGTTTGGGGGGTTTTTCTGGACTGTGCTGCCACTGGAGCTCCGTTTTCAAGAGAGGAGAATTGGTGGGATGGTAACAGACTTAATTGCCCCCTGCCTGATATTTCTCTTAGCTTTTCTTTGCTGCTTTTTCAGCAGGGGGGAACATTTGGCATGGTTGCTTCTGAAAGGGAGATAGCAGCAGATCTGTTGGAGAAAGAAAATCAGCACAGGACAAGTTTGAAACTAAAAGGAGACCGAGAGTGGAGAGAAGGGAGAAATGTTTGACCCTGAGGGTGGGCAGAGCCTGTGCCAGGCTGCCCAGGGAGGTGGGAGCTGCCCCATGGCTGGCACCACTGCAGGTCAGGTTGTTTGGACTCTGAACAGCCTGCTCTGGCTGGGACTGTCCCTGCTGTGTGCAGGTTGGACTGGATGAGCTCTAAAGGTCCCTTCCCACCCAACTTACAGGCTCGTTTCTAGCTTACATTATTTAAAAAAAAGAATTCCTGATAAATGAAGCTTCTGCATTATCTAAGACACTAACAGAGCAAAATTTTAAATGGAATTGTTTTGAGATGAAAATGTTCTTTCCAGATAAGGCCAGAATAAAATGCTTTGAAACCTTTCCTTTTGATTAGAAGGTCTGATGCTGTGGAAATTGGCCTATTCCTGAAGGACTTCTTTTATTTAATATATTTTGAAGAAGCAATTGGTGGCTTTCATGTGGCCTTCCAGTATCTGAAGAGGGCCCATAAGAAAGCTGGGGAGAGACTTTTTAGGATATCAGTGAGTGACAGGACTGGGAGGAATGGAGCAAAGCTGGAGGTGGGTAGGTTCAGACTGGATGTGAGGAGGAAGTTGTTCAGCATGAGAGTGCTGAGAGCCTGGAATGGGTTGCCCAGGGAGGTGGTTGAGGCCCTGTCCCTGGAGTTGTTTAAGGCCAGGCTGGCTGAGGCTGTGGCCAGCCTGCTCTAGGGTAGGGTGTCCCTGGCCATGGCAGGGGGGTTGGAACTGGATGATCCTTGTGGTCCCTTCCAACACTGACTATGTCTATGATTCTATGAACTTTTTCTACCCAGAAAGCACTGCCCAGCTTCACTTCGTAGCACAAAAGCTCTGGTGTCATGAGCTGGAATTTTTCTGAGGTGCATAAATCACTTGGGTGGTTACCAACACTATATTCGGTGTTTAGAGTCATAGAATCAACCAGGTTGGAAGAGACCTCCAAGATCAAGGCCAATGGGATCCTGGG